>JAABKJ010005805.1:0-22634 GCA_011634705.1 Andricus grossulariae | reverse complement strand
GGCTTAAAAAATCAATAATTTGGTTGCAAAAGAACCTATTTTGTTGAAAAATCGACTTTTTTTAATGAATTCTACGGGTTTTTTTTTCATATTAAATAAAAATCTTTTTTGGTTATTATATCAACTATTACATTTTTTGTTAAGAATTAATATTTTTTAGTCAGAAAAATTCACCTTCGTTTTTTTTATAGAAAATTTTTCTTTTTGGTTACTTTTTTGAGAGTAGTATGGTTACTATTTTATTATTTTTTGAAGCTTGAGGAGTTCCGAGCCCTGCCAACGTCCTAAGTACATCCAATTTTTAAAAATAAATTCTTGAATGGCAGAAATCATTGAAAATTATTTTAAAATTGCTTATAAAAAGGTTGCTTGTTCTTTTCGACATGTAAAAATAAACGTTTAATCTTTCCCCTATTTACCTCTTCTTCGTGAGAAAATTACCCTATTTCTCCTTTTTTTGAGCTTTTTTTAGTGGCTACACTATTTTCCTAAATACACTAAATACACTATTTTCTTACAATTGTCGGCCAATTAAACTATTTTTTACTTTCCTTTTACAAGTATTTTTTAAAGTTCGTTTAAAGTTGAAATATTTTCTTAAAAATTCATGGTTTTGATGATAGATTCATCTCTTTGGTCGAAAATTGAAGTATTTTTTGGAAACTTCTTTTTTTTACTTTAATTATTACATTTTTCGTCTTACTATTGTTTTTGGAAAAAGAATAATTTTTTTCGTTGAAAATTATTCTATTTTGGTTAAGGATTCAACTATTTTGTTAAAAATGTACCTTTTTTGATTAAATTCTATTGTTTTTGCTTTTAAATGCAAATACTTCTTGTACAAAGTATTTCGTTTGTAAATTAAGTTTTTTACTAAACATTTGATACTTTCGGGTAGAAAATTCAACTAGCTTGAAAGTTGAACTAGTTAGTTAAAAATTAATTTTTTAATTATCACCTCTTTGGTTTAAAATTTAACTATTTTTTTGAATATTCCTTTATCTTTGGTTGAAAATATTTTTTTCTGAAAATTTAACTATTGTATTTTGGGTTGAAAATTTATCCTTCATGAATTGAAAATTCAAATGTGTGGTAAAAAATTCATGTATTTCGTTGAAAATTCGTTCTTTTCAGTAGAAAATTAACCTTGTTTGTTAAAAATTCAACAATTTTGTTAAAGTCATCTTTTTGGATAAAAAACTAAACTGTTTTGTTGCAAATTCGTCCTTTTTGGTTAGAAATTTCTATATATTGTTTATAATTCATTTTTCTGTTAAAAATTTAACTATTTTGTTAAGTCATCTTTTTTGATAAAAGATTAAACTGTTTTTTTGTGCAAATTTCTACTTTTTGGTTTAAATTTAATCTTTTATTGTACAAGAGAAAGCTGCAAGAATCACACAACAGAACAATGGATGAAATTTTATAAATTTTTTGTATTATATGTTAATTTATCCTAATTATTCATTCAATATGCTTTAAGAATTTTAATCTAATACATCCATTGTTCATGTTTATGTTAAACCTCCATTTTATTTTTATTAATGTATTTAACTTTAATACGTGCAAAATTTTATTACACTACTTTTACACAATTTTTCCAAATTTGTGACACTATTCACACTATTTTTTTTTTTATCTCTCAAGTGAGTCCGAGGTCTGTACGTAATTTAAGTACGTTACCTAAACCAAATACTTGTTGTCAGTTGATTAAATATTAATTAATGTTGCATATTAATTATTTTCAGACGGCCGCTTAATGGGGCAGGCCGGATGGGGTCGGGCGGGGTACAGAAAACTGGGTAGACAGGGTGGGTGGGTGAAACCACGGCCTCTTCTCAAAAACGTCGCCGTCGTCGTCGTCGTCGTCGTCGAAGACGTCATTGTCGCCGTCGTTATCGCATCATGGCCACCGTCGTCGTCGTCAAATCAGTTGTTGTCAGCCCTGGGGGGAACAGCTGACGTCCAAGTGCGTCATCCTTTCAAATGCTGTATCGCGAAAAGGGGCTTCTTCATCACATATCTCTGAACAGGGTGCTTCGGCACTAGCAGGGGACCTCAAATCTCAAAATGAAAATGCGACTACTACAAAAGAAGACAAAAAAAAAAAAAAACAACATAGCGTGCCGGCCGAGAAGAATCGCGAGGGGGGAATGAAATGAAAAAAAAAAACAACCACAAAACAAAAGGGGGGGGGGGTGGGCACGGGAGGGTGGGTTGGATGGGTTTAATTCGAGTCGTAAATCGTAATCGTTGATCATCTTGAAACTAGAAGGTATCAAAAAATACGAAAAGCGACAACAAAACATTGAGATAATCTACTGCATGATACCTTAAAACCTAGCAGCGTAAACGAATTAGAGAGTTGTTGAAACACTTTTATCGAGTGTTGCAAGTTGGGAGAAAATTTTCTGTAATATCGAGGAAAATAGAAGTCGCGAGAAAAATTATACTGACAAAGCAAAATAGCATAGCTGCTATCATCGTCGTTTGTCGGAAATTAGCTTCGTCTTAGCCATAGATTTCACGTTGGGGAAATTGTCGTTCAGTGTTGTCTTTCGAATCCATAATGACTACTTTATTTTTCGGTTTTGATAGCTTTAATCAGTGGACGATTTTTAATAGACGTAATAAAGTAATTAATGACAAAAAAAAAGTTGTAACTTCGTCCATTTGTTATTAAATTTTGGCTCAGTTCTTACTTTTATTAAGTATTTAAATATTTTGACTGAGAGAGTAGTGCGAGACCTTTTTTTTTCTTTTCCGACCAATGTAGTTTACGGAAAACTTCTAGTTTCTAGTGTAAAGAGTTTCGCCAGCAATACAGGTATTTTTATATTACATACATTGAAAATGTTGAAGAGACCGATTAAACGCATGAAAGTGCCATTCCGTTGCAAAATTTTTCACTCCGCTTATTGTGATACTAGGTTACTTGTGATTCTGCTAATTTTTGTGTGAAGGAAAATTATTTTCTCGAGTGTACAAGAGTCAAGAGAGAGCTTTTTTAAACTTTATAATCACTTTTTTTAACTTAAGGATGCACGAAATCGAATAGTGTAGACGATCTTATATTATTACTAGTATAATTATATTGATACTATAATTGTTGTAAATAGGGAAGTCTTTTTTTTTTCTTTTTTTTTTTTATTAGAGCAATTTTTGTTATACTAGATACTTGAAATTTTACTTACTCCACAATATTGTTATTTATTTATTATTTTTTTTTTTTACTTTTGAGAAGCAAAGATTATGTAATTGTAATAGTTTACATTGTGGTTCTGAGCCAAAAAATTGTATGTTTTAGTTAACGAAGAGGATGAACACTGACGTGAAATCTGCGACGTGAAATTTATGACAATGCTAACTTATGTACGGGAGATTAATCTTCGTATTTTAACAAATAAAATTCCAAATTCGCAAAGTGTCGCAAGAGAGCGTCAAGTTTGTCACACAAAAAAAAAGCAATATTTCCAAGATCGTGTTCCTTTGCGTCAATTTAGTTGAATTTATTTCTTATGTTGAAAACTTTGATGCGTGAAAAAAAAAACAAAACAAAAAAAAAGTAACGAGAAGCTCAAGAATTGAAAGAAAAAATTGGAATATTCTATTATTGTAATGCGTAAACGGATTGTCAATCATCATCGAGAGTCGTGTAAGCGGAGGAAATCACTTTCCAAATTGAATAAAAAATAAAGTCAGCCAGTGGATATGACTAGTGCCAGCGAGTGAGACGCCTTAGAAAAGGAAATATAAGAATTCGCGTCAATAAACACAGAATTAGGTACTTAATTTTACCGAATAATATATGAATTAATTTATTGGTTTTACTGATTCAACTAATTTTATTTAACTATTGCGTTTTTGGAATTAATGATGATGATTATTATTATTATTATTATTATTATTATTAATATTATTAGACTTTCTCATGCGTCGCGCAAGAGCGAGAAAGACTTCGGCATCGAGAAGAGGTGTTTGGATGATTGTGAGTGTGTGTATGAAAATGCGTATGTTTATGCAAATTGTGTCCGCTCCCGACTTAACCCATGTTTGTCAATTCGCAAAAATCGATATTGTCAAGCTTTTATCCCAATTTGGTTCCTTTCCCTGCTCTGCCTGCGCTATTTTTGTGATATTACTGTTTTTATATATTACTTGAAACGAAAAGGGCTACGGCAATGAAGACAATTACGCGAGCCACATGTTTAATTAACGCGATTCATGAATTTATTAACGTTGATTGTAATGCAGCTTTGTTAGTTTTGAGAAACGTGTCTCCATAAGACTTTTGCTAACAATAAGAGTTAACTTCTAGTCGTTAAATCGTCGTTATCTGGGCTAGTGAAATCAATTTTTGTAATAGGAGCACAGGGAGATAGAAGAAAAAAAACAAACAAAATAATAACTTTAAGTGTCTTTAGATGAGTGCAGATTTCAGTTACCGACTCAGGTTCGTGTCCGTGCTTAAAATGGTTTATGTTCGCGCTAAAATGTGCATTTATTCCCTTACTAGAGTTTGTTAGATATTTTAGCATTTTCCAATTGGGGCATTATTTTCTGGGGGAAGAATTTACCGAAGGGATATTTTTTTTTTAAATATATTAAAAAATATAAAAATGTCTTTACTGTTGGCTCTTACCAATTTTTAAAAAATGGTTGAATTTGAATAAATAATGGCTTATTTTTCCAAACAAAACATTCCCTACAACTCTGCTGTTTTTAATGATTAAAATAAGTAAATAATCTTAGAAATATAGTTATTTGTTCAAAAAAATATTTTCTTAAACCTTTTTTTAACTATATTAGCCATAGAAAAATGTACATTAAAAATTGGAGACACTAGAGTTGTAGAGAATGTTTTCACCGAATAAATAAGCAATCATTTATAAAAAATTTAATTATGATTAAAAAATTTGATTAGAAGCGATAGTAATAATAAATTCAATAGTCAAAAAACATTGTTAAAATAAAACTTTTTTGTCAGTTTGAAAGTGTTTTCAATATAAATGTTTTTTATTTGAAATATCCTCAGTAATATTATTTTAATTCTACAAATTATAGTTTTTTAATCTTTTAATATAATTATTTAATTATTATCAAACTTAAAAATCTCTGAAACAGATGGTTTATTCTAAAAAATCACTTGACGCCTTTTTCCATAAATAGAAAGTAATCTCACTTTTTTGGATAAAAAAACTCTTCAAGGATACAAAATAAGCTTTTTAAAAAATAAAATATAAAAGGGTCCGTTTTCGAGAAAAAAATCAAATTTATTTCTGATTTCGATTGTTTTAAAAAAATGTGTATGATCAGTCGAAAGAGCTTGAAAAATCCTTATCGAAGCACAATAGGGCAACATTTTTTTTTAATCGATATTAAAAAAAAGTTATAGTAAAAAAAGAAAGTATCCACAAAAAACCAAAAAAATCACCCCCGCTTTTCGGTAACGATTTGTAAAAAGGCAAAAAATATCTCCCAATAAACTACCATACAATAGGATCAACTTTGGTTTTAAAATTCAAGAAATTAAATTCAAATTTAAAATTTTTCTTCAACTTTGATTTTTTATAGGTTGGTTTTTTAAAAGAGACTTCCACTATTAGAGATAAAAAAAATATAAGATCAATAAGATATTTTAAATTGGTTACAGCTACATTTTTATTACAATTTAACAAATGGTTGGATTCCTTCTATAAAACTGAGATATTTAAAGCAACAAAATTTTATAATATTAAATAACTAACTGATTTATTTACATTGTTATCTTTGCCTCGGTCCACTTGAGAAATAATGTCCCATTTGAATTAGCTGGCAAGGGGAGACTGGCAATTGTCAATTTTGGTTCATAAATTCTGTAATGAAAGCTCATTACCTGAATATTAATTTGCCAAATTTGCAATTTTTCGCCATTTTCGAGAAAAACGTCCGGTAGCTCAGACAGTAGCGCTTCGGCTCAATAGCGGACAGGTTGCGCGTTCGATTCTCGCTGCCTGCACTTGTTTTTATTTTAATTTTCATCCATTAAAATGTTTAAAAATTGTATTCTCTTCAATCCATTTCAAAAATTGTGTAAATAATTTTTTAATGCCTTTTTTGTACCTTTTTTAGTATCTTCCGAAGCAAAAATGTTTAGCAACAAAAAATCAGGCGTGTGTTTCCCAATAAATACATTTAAAAAATCTTGTTCTTGTCAAAACTCATAATTTATTTGGTAGAATGCGATGTTTAAAAAACCTCGTTTATACTTACAATTTCAAATATAATTGGTTAACATTATGAAAGATTTTTCCGTGAAAGAAGGCATTATAAAAATTATTATCATAATTTTAAAAGATTATTGAAGGAGAATATATTTAAGAATATTTTAATAAATAAAGAATAAAATTTTAAAAAAAGGAGTCAGCGAGAATCGAACACGCAACCTTTCGGTTATGAAGCCGGGGCGTTACTGCCTGAGCTACCAGCCGATTTGCCGGTTTCTCCTTGTGATTTTTTCTTTTTCTTTTGTAGATTATCCTCTAATATTAACAGATTTGACCGAAATTCTCGAGGCAGAAGCGGCATTATTATCGAAGTTGAATTTCCGTAAATTGGTGAAACTTGAACGTGAGTTTTGTTGCTTAAACTACATCGTGTACATAAGCGATCGGACAGATTCTCAACAAAGTAGAAGGTGTATATTAAGATAATGAGTTTTTAGTAGAAGCGCCGGACATGCGCATTTGTGATAATAATTGATTACATCGAGTTTGTATTATACTTTTTCATAGTTCCTAAGTGTCAAGATGTAATTGCTTTTCAGTGTTTTTTCTACGCGTATTTATATTATTATGAGATGCGTAGATCTTCGCAGTGGTTCACGCATAGAAATTTTCTCATATGAATCTTGCAAATTCCATTCGTATTTTCATATCGTGTGTACTATTGTAAATAATGTTGTAATGAGCGGAGCGTTTTTTATACTTGGTAAAAAAAAAAATGATAATAATAATAGTAATAGAACATGTGGCTTTCGTCGGTCGACTGTGCCGGAAACTCTTTCTTTAGTCAGTGAGAAACGAGAAAAATTGATTAAAAGACCATTTGAGGATTATTGTGTGTAACGCAAATGGGAAATTGAGGATAATCGTCATCCATCGACGAAAAAGTGTTTGCTTTTTCTTTCTTATTTTTCTTACTTAATAGTGAAATTTCCAGTCTTTTTGCACAGTACATATATATGGTTATATATATACATATATATTCAAAAATATATATAAATGGTCGAAACTTGGAGTGTATGGGTAATTTGGTGCCTAATCAGAATTTCAATTTTGCCAATGCCTACCCTCCTAATTTCTTCCTTTTAGTAAAAAAGTACTGTCGTAAATTTTCTTTTGTTTTTGAAAATTAGAGGTTCCACTCGGCCGATTTAAAATAAAAGGCAATTTTAAGACTGAAAAATTCTTTCAGCCCTAGAAAATATTTTTTATTTAAATGTTATGAAAAAAAAAAATATGATCGGGCTTCGAATGCGACAATTTTGTAATTTTAATGCAATTAATGGTTACTGAAATATGATAAAAATATAATATTAAAAAAAAAAAATACTTTAAAATGTATTTTTAGCTATAATTTACCGGAAATTTATGTAAGCTAGTTAATTCATGTCGATTTTTGTGCGATTCTCATGGCTGACTTTTTCCAAATCACTTTTTAGTCACTTTTTAAAATGAAAATATCACTTTAGTGATATTTGAATTCAATTGAATTCTTTTAAATGCACCTTGAATTTTTTGGAATTACCTTGAATCCATTGATGGACTTTTTTTGTGTCTAAAAAAAGTTGTTGCATTCATTTGAATTATTTTTAATTTACTTCGAATTCTTTTTAACTCCTCTTAAATTTGTATCAGTTTTATCGAATTTTCTGGAATGCCCTTAAATTCTTCTAAATTTACTTCAATTTTACTGAAATCAATTAAATATTTTGAATTTTTTGTGAAATTCACCTTTAATTCTTATAAATTTATCCTGACATCTTTTAAATTCTTTAGAATTCACTCAATTCAATACATTTTTTTTAAAGTCCCTTGAAGTCCTTTAAACATTATATCAAATCATTTTGAATTTTTATGAATTTACATAGAATTTTTCTCATTTCCCTTAAATTCCTCTAAATTCGTTCGAATTTTTTTTAATTCATTAGCTATAAATTTTTTTAATTCTGCTGGATTCGCTCTGAATTCTGTCCCTACCATTTTACTCAATTCAGTTGGATTTTTTTTGTTTTTTTAAATTTCGATCAATTCACTCAAATTCTTACGAATTTCATCAGTCTCCAGAATTCCCTCGAATTCTTCTAAATTCACACTCATTTCACTAAAATTAATTGAAATTTTGTTCCAATTTATTTGAATTATTTCGAATTGTACTTGAGTTGTTTTGAATTCACTCTAAATTCTTATGAATTTATCCTGAATCCGATTAAATTCGCCTAAAATTTTCATGAATTTAATCGAATTGTGGTGAATTCAAAAGAACAGTCACTTTTTTCAATTTTAGTCGCAAAATAAATTTTAAAGTACTATTGAAATATTTGAACCACAAACAATGTGTATTTTTTTCTGTCTCCAGGAGTAAATATTTTTAATTTATTAGTTATAGATTCTATCTGTATTGAATTGAAAAAAAAAGTGTTTTGGGACCATTTCCGACCATTAATTGTAATGAAATTCCAAATATTCGCATTCTGAGCTCAATATCTTCAAAAATTATTTTTTCCTGTCATAAAATTTAGGTATTATTTCTCAATAAGAAACACGTTCTAGGGATAAAATGATTTTTTTAGTCTTTAATTGGTATTTTTTGAAAATCGAAAACGATCAACCACTTAAGAATGTTTTAAAACTAAAAGGAAATTTCGATCAGTATTTTTTTGCCGAAAGTAAGAAAGTTTAGGGGTAGCGTTTGCAAAATTTAAAATTTTTATTGGGCACCCTAATGGGTGATTGGGTGACTGCAAAACAGAAAGCAAAAAAGGTCTATAAACGAAAGTATATTAAAGATGAGAAAAAAAAGGACAGAAACACACAAGTAAATATATTGTTGTAACTTTATTATTATTGTTGTTGTTGCATGAGTCTAGCGTAATAGATTTAGCCAGATGAGTGGTTAAAAAAGTAACTATTAACATAAATATTTCTTAATTACTGCTACATTGTACAATTATTACATACAGTGTGTATTCTATTTAATCGTAACGTTTATGTGCAGGCAGTGTATGGAGTGGGTTCCTTCTCCTTTGGGAAATTACCTCCTTAATTACATTTACCTCTTTAATTATAATGATTAATTATAAATACTTGTTTAATTTTCTTTCTTTTATTTATTTATTTCACAAAAAAAAAACGAAGGAAATCGAAAGTATAAAAGAATAGTATTAGCTTGTGGACCGTTAGATCCATTTTAATGTAGTTTTGTTGCTTTTTAGTTGATCGTCTATTTTATAAGATACGTTTTCCTTTTAGACATTTTCAAAAAGTGGATGACGAAGAGCAAGAATCTCGTCAGAAGTCAATGGTTTTAGTTCTAGGGGTCCAAGATAAGAACTGCTCAAATCTTCTCAAAGGATTGGAACTCAGTGGGGCTGTTCCTTGTACCTGATTATCCTATCCTTGCGGCACAATTGATTTTCTCCAATGTAAGCGAAAACATCTCTTTTTTTGTCTCTACCGATGCCTGTTTCACTCTTGCTGCTCATAGGCGCGAGCACGTTCCACTGGCGAGGGTTTACAACTAAATAGTCGACTAGTAATTTTTTATTGTCACCTAAACCTTCTTCAAACTTCATTCCGTCATTAGGGAACTCTACAGTAATTGTGGACCCGGAATGAAAAACCAGCTATAACTTTCGGGCGCCTGGAGTCCTTCCACTCTAGGCGCCAGAAATTTATAACAGGTTTTTTGGTCTGAGGGCCCGGATCAAAGAACCGGTTAAGAATTTCTGGCGCCCAGAGTGGAGAGACCCTTGGCACCTTTAAATTTAGACGTTCTGGAGTCCCTTTACTCTAGGCGCCAGAATTCTATAACCAGTTTTTTTATCTGACGACCCGGATTAAAGAACCGGTTAAAAAATTCTGGCGCTCAGAGAAGAGAGACTTATGACTGTTTGAATTTAAGTCAGAAAGTTATAACCGGTTCGTTGACCTGGGCGCTCAGATTAAAGAAACGTTTATAAAATTCTGCCGCCTAGAGCGGAGAGATCCCTGTGACTGCTTGAATATAGGCGACGTTTAGGGATCCCTGTGCTTTAGGCGCCAGAATTTTATAACTGGTTTTTCTGATGAGAGGGCTCGAATCCAAGAACCGGTTATACAATTCTGGCGCCTAGAGTGGAATGATCCCTGAACGGCACTTACAATCAAGCTGTAAGGGGTCTCTGCACTCTAGGCGCCTGAAAGGTATAACTGGTTCTTTGATCTGGGCCCCCCCAAAAAAAAAAAAAAAACGGTTATGAACTTCTGGCGCCCAGAGTGGAGAGACCCGTGATCGCTTGAATATAGATGTTCAGGAGTGCCTTTACTCTAGGCGCAAGCATTTTATAACCAATTTTTTTTATTCGAGTGCCCGGATCAAAGAACCTGTTATAAAATTATGGCGCTCAGAGTAGAGAGACTTTTGTCCGTTTGAATTTAAGCGCTGTTCAGGAGTACCCTAACTCTAGGTGCCAGAAAGTTGTAACCATATCTTTGATCCGGGCCCTCCGAACAAAAAAACGGTTTCATCTTTCTGGCGCCTAGAGTGGTCAGACCCCTGTCCGCTTTAATATAGACGTTCAGGAGTCCCTTTACTCTAGGCGCTAGAATTTTATAACCGGTTTTTTTTTATCTGACGGCCGGGATCAAAGAACCGGTTATAAAATTCTGGCGCCTAGAGTGGGAGGATCCCTGAACGGCACTTAAGTTGAAGCTGTAAGGGGTCTCTGCGCTATAGGCGCCAGAAAGTTATAACCGGTTCTTTGATCCTGGCTCTGAGACCGAAAAACCCGAATGTAAATTTCTGTCGCCCAGAGTGTAGATACCCGTGGTCACTTGAATATAGACCTTCAGGAGTTCCTTCACTCAAGGCGCCAGAATTTTATAACCGGTTTTTTTATCTGCCGACCGGGATCAAAGAACCGGTTATCAAATTCTGGCGCCTAGAGCGGGAGGATTCCTGAACAGCACCTAAATTCAAGCTGTAAGGGGTCTCTTTACTCTAGGCGCCAGAAATTTATAACTGGTTGTTTGATCCGGGCCCTCAGATAAAAAAAAATGTTATAAATTTCTGGCGCCCAGAGTGGAGAGATCCGTGACCGCTTGAATATAGACGTTCAGGAGTCCCATCACTCTAGGCGCCAGAATTTTATAACTGTTTTTTTGTAATCTGAGGGCCCGGATTAAAGAACCGGTTATAAAATTCTGGCGCTCAGAGTAGAGACTTTTTTTTACCGTTCGAATTGAAGCGATGTTCAGGGGCACCATAACTCTAGGCGTCAGAAAGTTATAACCGATTCTTTGGTCCAGGCCCTCAATTAGCAATTATTTGAATGTAACTCAAAATTTAGGCTTATCAAAATTTAGGTTCAATGAGTTCAAGTTTAATAAAATTGAGGTAAAAACTGTTATTAACTATTATTAATTCGTAAACTTTTTTATTGAATGATGTAAATTGTAAAAATTTAGCACAAGACTGATAGAGATCCAAACTTAATATTTGATTTGATTAATTCTGAGAAATAGATTATTCGAAAATTTTATTTAGAAAATGACATCAAATGTCATTTAAGGGAAAGTGTTTTGATTTCAAATTTTAAATTGATTTTGAAATTTGAGTGTATAAAAAAATATGTGCGCGTCTTATATTCAACGTCATTTTAAATCCACGATGTTGACATTCACAAAGATTGAAATTCATTCTCAATAAAATAAGATAACACTTTAGTGTTATATGAACCTGAAATTAGTGTTGACATTTTTTGAAATCTATCCCGATTTAAAAAAATTTTATTTAATTTTTACCCACATGAATTTTTTGCTGCAAATGGTTTCAGTTTGAAAATTTCCATATTTCCAACTGTTTTTAAAACATATATTTAGTTCTTGAAATTGTCATTATTTTTCAGAAATGGTCGAGATAACAAAATTAAGAAAGTCGAAATTTCTTCATGCACAGAAAATTTTCTGTTATTGAAAATATAAAAAGGGATTTGGTGACTGTCCGAACTAGTGGCCTTAAAAAAATATATTTTCATTGTTAAATTAATTAGTTTTTGATGATTGCAATCATATTAAAGTAAGGGTGACCAGAAGAAGTGAATTATTTTGGAAATTTTTTTTTTGTAAAAGCCAGGGAATTTCTATAAGAACTATAAACCTTCAAGAACCTGAAATTATTTTTTTTTAATTTTCTGTGAGTTTTCTATTCAATTGAATTCTAAATGCACTCAGTTCTACTTCAATTAGTGTATTTTTTTAGTTTTTGTAATTCATCCTGAAATTTTTTTAGCTCAACTTGAATTTCTAGGCATATCATCAAATTCTTTTGAATTCCCTTGAATTTGTTTAAAATTATTTAAAACTGATTTAGGTCAATGAGTTTTTTAATATACTTGAATTGTTTTCAATTCACATAAACTTTTTTTTTAATTCACCTTGATTTTTGATCAATTCCTTTAAATTTACTCTAATTTTACTGAAATCTAAAGATTTTTTTCGACCTTTAAAATTTTTTTAAATTAATTTGAATTCTTTTGAATTTAACTTGAATTGTTTTAAAATACTGTGAATCAAATTTTTTTTTATTCAAAAGAACATTAGTCACATTATTAATGCAAATTAATCACTTACTCACTGAGTTATAAATTAGTCCCTTTTTCGGTTTAAATAGGAGGCTTTTGCACTTTTAAAATGAATTTGATAAATTAAAATATGTTTATATCATTTATAAAAGATTCTATAATAAAAATCTTAGAAAATTAAAATTTTGATCTTTAAATATTAATGGTCAGGCAAAGTGAAAAATTAGTCAGGGAAATTTTTAAATGAAAATAAAATTGAAATTTTTTGAAAGGAATTTTGTAGGCAGACGCCTACAAAAAAGTGTTTCGTAGCGTATTAAGTCGTTAATAAATTCGTTAAAATCTCTTTCATATGTCTCTTCTCTTCTATCCTATCCTACCTATGTAGAATTAAGATAAAAATAAAATTTTCTATGCTACAGTTTTTTTTTTAAATGCCAGTTGTTGAAAAATATGAAAAATCAGAGAAATGGGAAAAGCTTTGATATTTAGATCACTGTACTGAAAGCTTTCCTTTTAGTTTGCTTTTCTTCGCTGATGGCTTAAATTGAAGCCCTTAGCATGCAGAATTAAAATGAAAAATGAAATTTGCTCTCTATAGTGTTTTTATATATATATATATATAAAAGTGGTTAAACAATTTTTTGAATGAGGAAAATTTGGTTATTGACGTGTGAAAACAAGTTACTGGAAGGTAAGTGATAATCTCATATGTAATTCGATGTTATAAAATAAAATCATTGAATATTTTTTATTCAAAAGATATGTCAATATTTATATAAAATACAAAATTTTTAACATAATGAACATACGTGGGTTCCACTTATCCCTTTTTGGAATGCTAGGGTACGGGGTAAAGTCGGCTAGGGTATAGGGTAAGTCCGCTCAGGTATGGGTTATAGCCTGAGAGGGTACAGGGTAAATTCGGATAGTGAACGGTAAAGTTGGTTTGGGTACTGGATATAGACAGTTAGGGTAAAGTCGACTAGGGTACGAAATAAAGTCGGTGGGTTTACGGAGTAATGTCAGCTAGGGCACGGGGTAAAGTCGACTAGGATACGATGTAAAGTTGGCTAAGGTACGGGGTAATGTCGGGTAGGGCATGGGGTAAGTCGGCTCAGATATGTGTTATAGTATGTTAGGGTACAGGGTAAATTCGGTTAGTGAACGGGGCAAGTTGGTTTGGATACGGGATATAGACGGTTAGGGTAAAGTCGACTAGGGTACGAAATAAAGTCGGCTGGGTTACGGAGTAATGTCGGCTAGGGCACGGGGAAAAGTCGGCTAGTGTATAGGATAAAGTCGACAAGGGTACGATGCAACGTCAGCTAAGGTACGGGGTAATGGCGGCTAGGGCACGGGGTAAAGTCGGCTAGGGTATAGGGTAGAGTCGGCAAGGGCGTGATGTAAAGTCGACTAGAGTACGAGGTAAAGTCGGCTAGGGCATGGGGTAAAGTTGGCTAGGGTATGGGTAAAGTTGACTAGGGTACCTGATATAGTTTAAATAAAAGAGATAAATTTTCAACTAAAATGACGGATCCTTAACCAAAAAAATGTATTTTTAAAAAAGTAGTTAAACTTCTATAACCAAGTAATTGAATTTTAAACAAAAATAAAACTTAGTCTAAAAAATTAATTTCTATAAAAAAATGATAATCTGTAATAAATAGTTACATTTTAAATCAAAGAGATGAATTATTTACTTAAATGATGAATCTTTAACCAAAAAAATGGATGTTTAACAAAGTCGTTCAACTTTTAAACAAGTAGTTGACTTTTCAACGCAAAAAGATGAATTTTCTACGAAGAAGATTAATTTTTTATAAAAAAAGACGAATTTTCAACTATAATAATTAAATTTTCAGTAAAAAAATCAAGTTTTAACCAAAAAAAAATAATTTGTAATATGTAGTTATATTCTTAAAAAAATAGATGAATTTTTAACTAAAATGATGAATCTTCGACAAAAAAAATAAATTGTTAAAAAAGTAATTCACGTTCAAAATTAAACTGTTTCAATTGTAAAGTCTTTTTAGTTAAACAAACGTGGACGCCTGATTGAAACTTTCTAAACTATTTTCAATTTTCAAATAAATTCACAATAATATATTCACAATTCAAGGCTATTATTAAATTTCAAATATCGTTTCAACCTAAAATATTCTATGTTTATATCATTCAATTTGAAATTTTTTATTTCAGAAAAAGAAAAATTACTTCATATTTAGAAATATCTGACTTTTTATTTAAAATCAGTAAATATAAATAAAATATTTCAAACTAAACAAAACAAAAACTAAACTTGGAACGTTACAGTTTGAATTGCTGTATTTCAAAAATTTTAATTTGTGAGTCAAATTCTTGAATTTTTATGTATAAATAACAATTGAAAACCTATTATTCTTTTAAAAAATCGATTAAGATGAAGAGATATTTTGAAGTTTTGAAAAGATTTAAAATTAATTTAAAATTTGAAAATTCAAGAGTTCCACTTTGAGTGCTTTAATTTGCAGCTCAGTTTTTCTTACTTCAAATGGAAAAATTTTTAGCTTTAGAGTTCGAATTTTTTAATTTCATTGACCGTGAAACATTTTTGTGAACCGGGAAATGATAGTCTAGGGTACGGGGTAAAGTTGGCTAGGGTATGGGGTAAAGACGGCTAGGGTACCGGATAAAGATGGCTAGGTTATGGGATAAGGTTGGGTAGGGTAGTGGTAAAGTTCGCCATAGAATGTGGTAAAGTCGGCTAAGGTACCGGGGTAAAGATGGCTAGGCTAGTTGTAAAGTTGGCTAGGGTACGTGGTAAAGTCGGCTAGGTTATGGGGTAAAGTCGGTTAGGGTACTGGCTAAAGTTGGCTAGGGTATGGGGTAAGGTCGGCTAGGCTAGCAGTAAAGTCGGCTAGGGTATGGGGTAAAGTCGGTTAGGGTACCGGCTAAAGTTGGCTAGGGTATGTGGTAAGGTCGGCTAGGGTACGTGGTATTGTCGGCTAGGGTACCGGTTGAAGTCTGCTAGGGTATGGGATAAGGTCGGCTAGGGTAGTGGTAAAGCTCACCGGAGAACGTGGTAAAGTCGACTAGAATAAGAGATGAAATCGGCTAACGTACCGGGGTAAATTTGGCAAGGGTATGGAATCGGGTCGTCTATGGTAGTGGTAAAGTTCGCCAGAGAACATGGTAAAGTCGGCTAAGGTAGGGGATGAAGTCGCCTAAGGCACCGGGGTAAAGATGACTAGAGAATGGGATAAGGTCGGCTAGGGTAGTGGTAAAGTTCGCTAGAGTATGGGGTAAAGTTGGCTAGGGTAGTGTAAAGTTCGCCAGGGAACGAGGTAAAGTGGGTTACGGTAAGGGATGAAGTCGGCTAAGGTACCGGCTAAATATGGCTAGGGTATGGGATAAGGTCGGCTAGAATGGTGGTAAAGTTCGCTAGAGTATGGGGTAAAGTTGGCTAGGGTACGTTGTAAAGTCGGCTAGGGTCTCAGTTAAACTTGTTTAGGGTATGGGACAATGTCAACTAGAATAGTGGCAATGCTCATTAGAGAATGGGGTAACGTTCGCTAGAGTATGAGGTAAACTTGGCTATGGGTACGTGGTGAAGTCAGTTAGGGTACCAGCTGAAGTTGGCTACGGAATGGGATAAGGTTGGCTAGGATAGTGGCAAAGTTCGCCAGAGTGTGGGATACGTTCAGCTAGGATACGGGGAAAGTTGACTAGGGTAGAGGATGAGGTCGCCTAGGGTATGGGGTCAAGTTCGCTAGGGTGCGGGGTAAAGTTGGCTAGGGTATGGGTTGGAGTCGGCTAGGGACCAGCTAAAGTTAGCTAGGGTATGGAATAAGGTCGGCTATGGTAGTGGTAAACGTCGCCAGAGTATAGAGTAGGGTCGGCTAGTATACGGAGTAAAGTTGGCTGGGGTATGGAATTAGGTCGGCTATGGTATGTGGTCAAGTTGGCTGGGATGCGGGGTAAAGTTTTCTAGGGTACGTGGTAAAGTCGTCTAGGGTGTGGGTTCAAGTCGGCTAGGGTTTGAGATAAGTTCGGCTATAGTAGTGGTAAAGTTCGCCAGAGAACGTGGCAGAGTCGGCTAGGGTACGGGATGAAGTCGGCTAAGTACCGGCTAAAGATGTCTAGGGTATGCGATAAGGTCGGCTAGGGTAGTGGTAAAGTACGCCGGTAAAAAGTAAAAGTTCCGCGGTAAAGTCGGCTAGGGTGGGGGTAAATTCGGGTAGGGTACCGGCTAAAGTTTGCTAGGGTATGGGATAAGGTCGGCTAGGGTAGTGGTAAGGTTCGCCAGAGTATGTTGTAAAGTTGGCTAGGTTACGGGATACAGTCGACGAAGGTAACGGCTAAAGTTGGCTAGGGTATGGGATAAGGTCGACTAGGGTAATGGTAAAGTTCGCTAGAGTATGGGGTAAAGTTGGTTAGGATACGTGGTATAGTCGGCTAGGGTATGAGGTAAAGTCGGCTGGTGTGCCGACTAAAGTTGGTTAGGGTTGGAGGTGATGCTGGCTAGGTTAATGGTAAAGTTCGCTAGAGAATGGGGTAAAGTTGGCTGAGGGTACGTGGTAAAGTCGACTAGGTACTTCCTCCACTTCCCCGTCCGAGAAAAAAATACGACACAGACGGAGACCTAACGAAAACCTAAAAATGGTGAAAAATGCGGAAAATATAGGGTTTTCTCGCATCAAACAAAGTATTGTGATAAAACGAAAACGGCCAGGTCCAAGGGAACTCTGGATGGCATTTCGATTTTCCCGAGTAGGACATAAAACGTCACTGGGTGCTTTTTACAGTTCTAAATGGCGTTTTCCTGAATTGATACGAGTGAACGAGCTAGCTTAAGTGATTGCTTCTCTTCATTAAGGGTACACATCGTCTCCGGCTCGTGTAAAGCTGGAAACTTGAGGGACAGGTGCGGTAATGGCCCGTATCCCGTCGTACCGTACCCAGACACCCCTAAACGTATAAAGCCAGTAGTCGATTTAACAATCCCTTGGCCCCTTCTTATTTCTGGGATGAAGTTTCCACCCCCGACACTATTACGTCAATGGATTCAGCATCGCTGCTCAGCCGTCGTTTAGCTCCTCGTCCCCTCTTTTCTTTTTTTTCTTTTCTTTCAATTCACTTGCAGAGTTCTCGATTTCTTCAATCTTCTTTTTCAATTTCTGGTCTTCCGATTCTGGGCCGGGAGCTAGACAAAGAATCAAATTTTCCATTTATTTTCAACTAGCCACAGTCGCTCGTTAAGCGCACGTTTAGTTTCTTCTGTTCAAGGACAGAATAATGTTTGACACTAGGCCAAAATGATAAATTATTATGAAATTACAGTCACAACCTGGATTTAGCGCGGAATTTGGGGCTGACCTTGATGTTAAATCCAGACTCGGAACTATTTTGTCTCTCCTGTTCTATCTCTCTCCTCTTTCTCCCCTCTGGTTTGTCACGCCTGAGTGCACACCGCACAACCTCCGCAAACGCCTCTCACGTATCCCCAAGGTGCGGCGTCAATTCTTGGAAGGGCAAAATCCAGGGGAGCTAAATCCAGGTTTCACTGTACTAAGGACAACGCAGAGCTCTCTTACCTGCAAGGTTTTTCTACAGAGGAAACAGCACTTTCATGTGTCATTTTACTATATCCAAAGAATGTACAGTAGGGTGGTTCAAAATTTTTTTTTCTAATTTTTATGTATAATGTATATTTAGAGGTGGTGTGAGTCCCATGAAGTTCAACACGTATTTCAAAAAAGAAAAAAAGATGTTTTATTATTAATTTTCAAATATCACCCCCTTAAATCTGTTTTATAGGGTCCCAAAGAAAACCCATAAGTGAAAAAATGGGTTTTGCGAGTTTTTGGCGCTAATTATGATTTTTTGCGTTTTTTAAAATTCAAATTGTTTCTAATACATAAAATACTACTTTGTACTGATAATTATATGTTTAAGTAATTTGTTTCAACAATTTATTATCGTTTTTAGTAATTTTCTGTTAGAATGGAGATAGAAAATCGTGGTTTAAAAAAAAATGTCCACTTTTTGTCCAAATTTCAATTAGAGAGAGAAATTGCGGTTTTTCTGAAATTTTCAACTTTTTGTTCACTTTTCACTTGGTGTTTGTTAATATTTAATTTAACATAGCAAAAATTGTTTAAACAAATTATAATCCATAACTATCTTCTTTTGTCCAATTTTAAATTAGAGTGGAGTAATAATTAATACAAGTTAACAAAAATAATTGTTTAAACGAATTTATTATTATTGTTATCAATATTCTCTTTGCTTAATGGTCGAAAATTGCGGTTTCTTTTGAAATATTTAACTTTTTACTCACTTTTTACTTGGTAAAGTAATGAATAATGTAAGTTAACAAACATAGTTATTTAAAAAATTGAATATGTTTATAACTATCTTCTCTTAGATAAGTGCTAAAAAGTTGCGCTTTTTTCTGAACTCTTAAACTTTTTGTCCACTTTTCACTTAGTGAGGTAATAATGAATGCAAGTTAACAAACATGCTTGTTTAAACAATTGATTATTGTAACTATATTCTCTTAGGGTAATGCTAGAAAGTTTTTTTTCTGAAATCTTTAGTTTTGCTTTGACTTTTTAGTTATGAACAAATAATAAGCGAACCTCAACAAGAATAATTTTTCAAATAGTATTTTACTTTCTTAAATGAGTTATTTTTGCTCTTTTCCCAATGAAAAAAAAAAAATAATTTAAACACAGAAGCTATCTTATACAAAAGACAATAACAAAGAACATATTTTTACATCAGCCCTCCTCCGGCAAAATATACTCACGAAAAAGAAAGAGATTGTTTAAAATATGTTTCTCTCTAATGTTTATATATCATTTGTTCATAATGAATAAATATATATTTATATATATGATAAATTGTTTAAACAACTATTTTGATTAACATGAAATAAGTAATACCTCTTTAAGTGAAAAGTGGGCAAAAAGTTAAATTATTCTTACTCAACTTGAATAATGTTAAACATAAAAATGTTACTGAAACTTTTTTAAAATGCTGGAAGAGATTAAGAAACATTTTTTAGTACGCATACATTTTTTAGAGGCATATTATATTATTTTATACTAACATTTTTTGAAAATATGCATAGAACTCCATAGCAGGAAAAAAAAGGTTAACATATGTTTTTTATTATACATACATTTTTCAGAAGAATATATTTTCACTGTATACTAAATTCCTTCGAAAATATGCACCGAACTTCATCGCAGCAATTAAAAAAATTATGACATTCATGACTACGGTAGTGATTAGGAATTTTTAAAAAACAAATTCATACATTTTTTATATTTTCAAATCCTCGCATATTTAATAATGTAAAATTGTAAACATCGCATTATTTTAAAATGAAAAAAGAATACTTTTTAATCACCCCGCAAGATTAAAAAAACATTTTTTAGTCCGCATGAATTTTTTAGAGGCATATAATATTGTTGCATACTATATTGCAGCAATTTTATCAAACTCACGAGTTCGGTAGAGATTAGAATTTTTTTATAAATGCTTTCATAAATTTGTTATAGTTTTGAAATCTCGCATATTGAAAATTTTATAATTGTAAGCATAATAAAATATCACTGAGACTTTTTAAGAACGCTGGAAGAGATAAGGAAATATGTTTTAGTATGTACACATTTTTCACAGGTATAAAATTTTATTGTATGCTGAATTAATGGAGAAAAGATAAAGTGCTTCATTTGCTTCTATTTGATGGATGATCAAACTCACAACTGATTACTGAATAAATAGAGAACATCGGCACCAAAAATTCATACGTTGCAAAACTTTGGTCAGAGCTTCCGCTAAAAAAATCTGAAGTTGAGTTTCGCACCACCCATAACGTAAGTTGAGATAAAATAGATTTATACACTTTATACAAATCCTGATCGTTCTGTGCACAGAAAATAATTTTATAATGTTTATTTTCATTTCCGGAGAAAGAAACTACTAATTTAGATTTAAAGAGTTCATTTTCATTAGGGATACCCCAATTCAGTCGCTGCGCCAATTTAGCAGCGGCTGAATTGGGGTATCCTTTTTTATCATAAAATAGAATGCAGAAGATTTTAAAGCATTTTTTTTTTAATTTTGCAAAATAAAAAACGCCAGAAAAAATTCGAGGAGGGTTAAGATATTTAAAGTTTTAAGGCATTTTTTTTATTTCGCAGCATTTTTTAACATTTTAGGAGAAATTTGAATCATTTCAATAAATATTCAATAACCTTTGAAAAAATTCTCAAATACTTTAAGGCTTGAGATGATTTCAAAAAATGTAAAACAAGAGGAAGATATTAAAAAATTTAGGAGCTTTTTAAGAATTTTTAAGGGTTTCAAGAGAATAAAAAAATGTTCTGAAGATTCCTGGGAAAATTTTAAATGATTTGTTTCGTTAAAAAATTAATTTGAGAAGAAAATTATAAAATACTTTAAAACATTTAAAATGATTGCTTAAAATTTAGAAAAAGAATGTAGAAGATTTTATAGTAAAATTTTGAAATTTTACAAGATGAAAAAATGTTCGAAAAAATTGGTAGAAAGTTTAAAAAGGTTAAAGAAAAAAATTAAATTGAAAAGGTTCAGGAAAACGTATAAAAAGATTTAAAAACATTTTAACAGATTTTCAATACTAAAAAAAGAAACTTGAAGATTTTACAGATATTTTCTTTCATTTGGCAGTATTATTTTTAAGTTCCAGGGAAAATTCGAATCATTTTAATAGATATTTAGAAGGGTTAGAAATTTTGAAAAAATTAAAAAAAAATTTTAACTTGAAAAGATTTCAAAAAATTAAAATACAAAATTTGAAAATTTAAAACAAAACATGTATGAGCTTTTTAAGAATTTTGAAGTTTCAAGAAAATAAAAAAAATGTTCTGAAGAGTCCTGGCAAAATTTAAAATGATTTTTTTTTAATTAATTTTAAGAGAAAATTAAAAAATATTTAAAAAAATTTTAAATGATTTCTTAAAATTTCAAAAAAGAATGTAGAAGATTTTAAAGCAAAACTTTGAAATTTTACAAGAAGAAAAAATGTTCGAAAATTTGTTTAGAAAGTTTAAAAAGATTAAAGACAAAAATTTAATTGAAAAGGTTCAGGAGAATATATAAAAAGATTTAAAAACATTTTAACAGATTTCGAATATTCAAAAAAAAAATAATCTTGAAGATTTTAAGGATTTTTTTTTCATTTTGCAGTATTATTTTTAAGTTCCAGGAAAAATTCGAATCATTTTAATAGATATTTAGAAGGGTTAGAAGTTTTGAAAAAATTCAAAAATAATTTAATGTTCGAAAAGATTTCAAGAAATTAAAATAAAAAATTTAAATATTGAAAAATTTAAAACAAAACATGTATTCATGTGTTCAAAAAATACGTTATTTAAGATCGTATCTAACAGATAGCGCGGCGCGAATAATTAAAAATATTAAAACGTCAGAAGCAAATTACGATGTATCATGGAATCTCCTTGAAGAAAGATATAATAATAAAAAACTAATTATTCAAAGTGGGAGCGATCAGCGAAAGGTAGCGAGATGCCTACATTTAAAGAGCTTACTGATTTTTTGCAAACACTTTTTTTTTGCAAGAATTTAATGGTTAACTGTAAATCTGGACATTGCACAATCTGTAATCGTCGCCATCATACTTTGTTACATATATAATCAAAAGCAGAGTCTAAATTAGATCAAAATAAAGAAAAGGATAGCACAAGTCAGATGAAAAATTTACATATTATGGATGCATCAAATGTCATGTTATCGACTGCTATAATTGATATGTTTG
>JAABKJ010005804.1:0-22634 GCA_011634705.1 Andricus grossulariae | reverse complement strand
TTGTGAGACGTGGCCATGAATGGGATTTACCGCGGTCCTACTGGGAGCCGATGTCATTTTTTTTTAGATGACAGTTAATCCCAGTGGGACCCTGCGGTGGTTGTTAACCTTTAGTTTTTAATTATATATATATCAATTTCGTTTATGAAATATTACATTTTTAATTCTTTATGAAAATTCCACTGTAATTGCTTAATTCTGCCTTTAGTTTTGCAGTTATCCATATTCTTAACAACTAATCTTATTTTTAAGAGACATCTGTTGAATTTTGATATAAAAATGAGCACTTCCTCACATCTAAGAAATTTGATATGTACTTTTATATATGTGGTCTAAAATAAATGATTTATTTACAGATTCTATATTTCTTACATCACTTCTCTCAAGATTTCAATATTATTTACTCGAAGACTGATTTTCATGTAATACTTACTATGATATTCAAAATACTTTTTACCCTTTCTTTGTTGTGTGAATGATATGGTGCTAAAAGTCTTGTACGTTCTTCTCTACAAATTTATACTTTGGCGATACGTCTGGCAAGCAGATTTTCAAGTGTTTTGCAGCGAAAATAACTGACCGTTAAAAAGTCAGAGTGGAGAAAATCATGCAAAAATTATCCATTTTTTACAATTTCGAATGCAACCAGTGGAAAATGACACACGAGAAATGTTATCAGCTCCTGGACTATTAACTCAATAATACTCTAGAAATTTTTCTGAAAATTACAACAATGTGACTTAGTATCTTTCAAATGTGAACATTTTACCTGTATTTTGATCCAGGAATTTGGACATCAAAAAATAAACTGACTTGATAAAAGATCAATTATTGTCGTATATATCCACGCCATATGCGACTTTGAGCCAACGACACAATCGTTATCGTAACTTTCATGGCCGACGTGTTTTCTATCCAACAAGCTACAATGAATTTGCCATGTTTCGGTAGAAAAAGTATTCCATTGCGCGAGTTCTTCCAAGACATAGAAATTGGGCAAGTGTTTTACACTGGTAATGGTGAAGCATTAGTTATTGTTGAGTGGATGCTATACAGGGGAAGGGAATAGTAACATTACCATAGCTATTCTGCGACGATTGAAAGGTGCTCACGACATATCATGCGTCGTAAAGCTTTCAAAACAATAGAAACTTTAACAAAGCATTTAAAAACTCGTTTCGGCCCTTGAAAAACATACCCTAGTGGCTTATATTGAACTGCAGAGTCAACCTACCCCAAGAATCAGCCCAACTCATCTGTATGTTCTACCCGCAATTTCTCTCAAAATTATCACCAGTACTTCCCTCCGTCACCACAACCCTTTGTCTTTAAATCATCCAGTATCATCCAATTTTACGTCTGGAAATAGGAACTATTTCTTTCGAGCAGTTAAAGAACGTAAAATAGGCTATGCTTCATCAGGATTCACCCGAAATACCGGAAATTTATTCTACAATAATCTCCGACAGAACGACGCGACATCGGGAAACATCCAAAAGGAGTGTTGAATGGAAGCCCGATTCTTGGAAATTCAGTATCAGTAAAAGGGGCAGAAAATTCTTCAGGAGATTCTCCAGTGGACAAACTGGAAGCACCTGATCTTTAAAGAAAGAAAAGCTATATCTTTTGTTGACACTTAAGCAGATGTGAATTTAATAATGGTCAGATCTTCAGACCCAGATGTAACTGTCAAGGATCATGATGCAGAATCATTGGCAGGTATTAATAATGCAAAGGTTTCAACTTCAGGTACTACTGCATTAACGCTTTTCAGAAAATTTGATATACTTCCACTTATCGACAACAATGAAATACTAGAAAGATAATCCTTACAAGAGAAAACAGACATTGCATTTTTGGCATAATACTGTCGTAACTCACAATAGACAAACAAAACGAATTTATCGCTTTAGAATCTATTATCTCTCAAGAAAATATCGTGGATACTGAAGTTTATCATACAAAAACATGTATTTACATGCTAGAACTCGCCAATACATTCCTATAGAAATTAATTATTCAGAAATCCAAAAAGGCTATTGGCGCAGAATAGACTTCTGATAGAGTATTTGTAATGGAAGCAGCAGTTGCTAATAGAAATGGAAGGTACTACTTTTTAGCTAACAACACTAACACATTAGGTATAGAATTCGAATTATCCCCACAGCCAATCAAACACTTTGAATATCATGGCTTTGCAGAAGGAGAATGTGTATCAAATGGAGATGACGTTTTCTTCTCAGTTATAGATTTAGCATTAGAATTATTAAAAACCTGTAGAAAATCTTTCTGGTGAATTTTGAAGCAAATTTAAGAGCATGTCACTCTCAAAGAAATAAAAGAGTTCTTCCAGTGACAGTCATTCAATTTTAAGTGGAGCTAGAAGCGCTGGGACGAAGATTGATACCAAGGGTTGCCTTGGACGTCTTTTTTCTGCAAAGGAGGTGAGAATGCATTTACGCACAAAGTGGGGGACACATCGAAGTACTATATAATAAACTGACATCCCCTCTCGAGCTAGACAATGTCCTCTAAGTCGATTTCGTATTACTTCAGGGCCAGTGCCAATAGGCTCATTTTGCCGTGCCTCAGTGTACTGCTGTTTTACCAGCTTAGCTCATCTTTCGGCTTGGCTTGGCTCCACATTCAAAGCTGCCACCCTGAAGGCTGCCAATATCGTCCTTCCCGGAAGATGGTCGGTCCGGGGTTTATTTTGCATTGCGGCACAGAGGTAGCACTGTGGCGTGATGTTCCTACAATAGCTTTTTGTTCTGTCGGGACTCTCGCACTTTGCTGCCATGTGTCTGTACCTCTGGCAGCGGTAACACCTGATGGCCTGCACTGGACAAGCCTCGCGGCCAGCTCCTCCCTCCACTCCACGTAGGACTTCAGGCTTTCTCTGAAGGCTTTGTTCGTCAGCACGACTTTTATCTGCCCTATCTGCTATCCTGCTGCCTCATTATTTTACCTAAAACTAGCAAATCCAAAATATTATGGCGTTTTCCCGAATTTATAGCGTCTTTTAAGATCGCCCTTCATCCCTTTCTCCTGCATCAATGTCGAGATTAAGGATTTCCATATCGTTTTGAGGAACGTTGTGCACTTCCCCCTCGTCCGCAACAGCCTTCCTGATGGCAGATGTTATTTTTTCCTGATATCTGCTTCATCTTTCACCTCAATGAGAAAATCCTCGTTCCTCGTTTGCCTCAAATCTTTGCTTTCAAGACCTAGGGTGTCCGGCTTCACCTTGCTTTTGAGGTTCTTAGGACCTCGGCATAGCTCGATTCCTCGCCTGATTTATTGGGACCGTTCCGGGGCGCGCTCATCTCTTGGTTTCCTTTGTCTTTTTCATCTTTAGTTTAGTTGTAGGTATTTCCGGTTTTTTTTCGCTTCTCTTTGTTGGTATGGTTGGTTTAGCGACTAGAGTGCGAATGACTGGTGCGGGAGTTGCCTTGAGTAGGTCGCTTACTCTCTCTCATCTTTCGTGTGAGTGTTTTACTACGAAGTGCCTTTAGGACAGGTTGTACGACCTCCTGCTCTTAATTTTAATTTTCTGTTGTTCAAGCACCCTAACACTTCTTCGAGTACGTCTTTGATGGTCATGAACATATTTCTCTCAGTTCCGCTAAATTCCATTATTTTGTTCAGCAAAATCTTCGGTTGATCGAGCAGTCTGGCCTCCTTCGTCTTCCTTTTGATCCAATTAAGCTCGTATCTCTATGCTTAAGGCGTGGCCAACATTCTCTCTTCTTCTTCTTTATCTTATTCCTTGGTATCCGAGACAGCTAACTCCTTTCCAAATACCGCCTCACAAATGCTACGATTAATTTCTTCATTCTCCATATTTGATCCCACGGTAAATATATATCGTCCTTCCCGCAAAGTCTCGCAATCGCTTTCTGAGTGAGTCTCCTTATTGGGCACCTGAATTACCATACTGACCGTCTCCTTTGGTTCCGTAGGACGCTTACTCTCCATCATCTTTCGAGTGAGTGTGTGTACTACGAAGTACTTGTAGGACAGCTCGAACGACCTCCTGCTCTCACTTTTAATTTTTCAATACCACCTCTACTCGCTGGTGCTACGCAGCCTTTAGAACAGTTATTCATACCTTGGATTGGTGGTTTTTCATCCGGGAACATTGCCAGACTGTTGTCCGCGACAATTTATTTAGTTGCCTTGGGTGCTTTGATAGTAAGGGGGTGGCAATGCTAGTAGGGTAACCGTATCTTTGGGGTCTTTAGTGATGTCGTCTGCAATATCGCAGAGCGCTGGACGTTCCTGATTGTATGAGGTATGATTCGCGGCCTGTTTACCATGATAGGCTACCTCTTCGTGAAACAAAATACAGAGCCATGGTAAGATCCTTAAATCCTTCCCGTGGAACATAATCAAATCAAAGGTATATTTTGAAGATAAAAGTGCGTTTTGAATTCGAATGTTTAAAAAGTTTTTGGTGTAGCTCCGAATAGTACTTAACTCTGATTTTTTTAAACTTCGTATATTTATGTATCTTGACGCGCTGATTACGAAAAGCATAGTGAAACTTGGTGCAAATTGGATTTTCAATGTTAAAACCATACAAAACCCATGAAAATTATGGTTGTCACGTTTATCTCGAGAACCATTTGAAATTTCAAGAGAAAAAAAATGTTAAATCGGTGGAAAGGGCTATTCGGAACTTTATCCAAAACTTTTCCCGGGATGAAGTCTTGAATAATTGCATAATGAACCAAATGAATCATCCTTTACTGAATCGGATAATGTTTAGAGATGAATGAATATTTCTTTAAAGATCAGGGTCTACTCGCACACAGTAAAACTCTACACAAAGTGATAATTTGGGTTTTGGAAACCATATACCGTTTGATTCTACAATGTAAAACTCTACATGCTAATTTTATCAAAAATGTACCAAAACATTGTAATTAACAAAAATATTATACAAAAAAATAGCTTGTAAAAAGTGGTTTATTCTTATTCAAAATCAACTCTACTCAGAGACTTATATTTTTTACAAACATTATCATTATCAAAACTCGAATGCTCTCAATACCTTTTTTTGTCATTTATTCATTGGTAATAATGAGTGCGACTTACTGAATTTTTTTAACTGTCCACTTTAATATTTTTTGTTATTGGTTATTGGTGCGTTTTCTGCGCCACTGGTAGCAATCAGCATGGGCAACAGTCCGGATGTTAAAATGCTGACATTCACCGTGAATTTTTGAACAACTTTCACACATACGTTGCACTTTAGTTAGGGTAGCATGCTCGCACAAAAAAATATAATTTCTTTGAGCCGTGAAGATTAAAAAATTTGTAATTGATCAAAAATAAAAGGCAAAATCCTGAAGATTACTTTTGTAGAAACCATTGTTACCAAATTAATTTTCTAGCTTCCGTCAAAAGCTGAAGTCAAAGGACAAAATTCGTTGAAAAGCGGAATTTTTATTTTTGTGTTTCTCACGTGATTATTCAATACGCACAAGGCAACATTACTTATACTAGGGTTCTTGTACTTCAGAATTTGATAAGCTTTACATTGGCTTAAAAAATATTTACATCTATATTCTGAACTTAAAAAAATAAATAAATTACCCGGTGTGGTACACAGCCTCCTGAAGAATTCTGTTTCAGAGACTCGTTACCACCCCAGAAATAAAGTAATTATACTTGAAACATAAATTAGAATTTTTAAAATAGGACCGCTTCTCAAAAGCATACCTTATGATATCCACGACCTTAAATATATGAACTGAATATATGACAAACTCTGTGTTTTATTTGATGATTCCCACAAAAAAATGACTCTTTAAATTGGAAAATTTTGCTTGCAAAAGGAGTGTCTCGTCTCTGTTGGGCTGCTAGTGGTCAGAGCTAGAAAATAGTGCTCAAAACTCGAAATTTCCGGCCATGAGTCTGTTGAAGTTAAAAGTTAGAAGAAATAAAGTCAAACATCTGCAGTGCCACATCGTTGCAAAACTTGCATCCATCTTATACTCAAGAATAGTCACTTTTTTTATGAGACTTATAATCACTCCTTCCAGGAAAAGTAACATCCACCTTCCAGACTTGTTTGATGTCAAATTGATATCTTGGAACCCGCCTTACCCTAAAGGAGTTGAGCAGGTCTCACGCACATTATCTCATTGTCGTATTGTTTCAACTTTTCAGCATGAAGATTGTCAAAAAATGGCTGCCATTCTAAATGGTTTCCCAGAATGACCATCTTCATAATCAGTCAATTTTTGCTTGAATAATTTATGTGAAATTACCCATAAATTTTTGATTGTAATGTTTTTCCTAATTGACGCTTAAAAAGCAGATAATTAGGTACCTCCTACGATTGCAGATACTTTGAAGGGCAATTTTTTCCCCGGAGCGGTCCAATATCCGCTAAATCCTGAACAGACAGCGAAATGGAACTTATATAGCGAGGAAAGATATACAGGGGTAGGGAAGAGGAAGGGTTCAAGGGAATATAAGGAGGAAAGCTATGAAACATAAACATAGCTGGTGGTGGTTGGATGCGATATTAAGTTATCAGAAAGAACATATACGCAAGAAACCGTGCTGGGTCCTTTAAAAACTTCTGTACATAATCCTTTGAAGCTATTCAGGAAGTTTAGAAGCATATACAATTGTTCATGGTACATGGTACAGGTTCCCGGAAGGGTTTTCTTATCGTTACAGGATCCCCTCCATCTACCTGCACTACTTGACTTTTCTATATCTAATTTCCGGTATAGGAACTCGTATAGGAAGGGCTACGGAATCCCGTACGGAGATTTACGTTAGACAAATTTAACGGGTTTACATATTATATCCAGCTTAACGCACTGGGATAGGATGCTCATTTTCTACATTGATTGTACTCATAGATGTACTTTGCAAAGTTATGCTCGTGAGTGAGTAGTATACCGAGCGCAAATACAAGGCGACGCGCAAATTACAACTTTATTCTCTACATATCTAAGTTATTTTACAAAATCCAAAAGTGAGTGTGATGACATGTGAAAAAAAATTCATCGTGAGTCTGTATATAAATGTGTGTTTTAAATGACTTAAACAATCAACATTAATATAGTTGATTGTCTACTTCGGACGTTTTTTCAGTTTACTCTCATTGAACATCGGAAATAAAATACTTACTGAACGAATTTCTAAACACATACCATTTTAGTCTCTTTTCGTAGTCTGGTTTTCTCTCCGAGGTCAAGTGCTTTTTAGATTTTTCTTTTTTTTTTCAATTTACCAAAAAATTATAGTTTCTGCAGTTTTACAGATTGTCACTTGTTTAAATCGTGTTATCTTACCGTCTACATTATTCTAGAAGAAGGTGCACCAAATGCCTTCGTCTTTTAATAAGCATTATATCAATTTTCCCGCCTTTCGTGTCTCCCAGAGGCTGTGAGCACTCCAATGAGTAAAAGATGCAAATTGTACTGTAATATGCATGGAAAAACAACGTATTTCACTTCATAACAATTTCAAGACCTTACCAAGGGCATATAAAGGACAAAAATGTAATATATCTATTATTTATATCTCCTGTGCGAAAGAAAATTATCATTAAGCATAAGTTTCTTATTCTGTTCCAGGGGATTTGGAAAGCAGGGTTATCAGTGCCAAGGTGCGTATGTGAATATTACATTATTATTTAAAATACTCAAGTAGACGTTTGAATTTAAGATGATTTGTGTAATATTTTAATATTATAATTAAAAGATAAAAGAGGCGACGTATCAATTATCGTTATTTCATATTTACATGTCGGTCAGGTAGGTCAGTGATATGGATTCTTGGCTCGGTCAATAAGCTTGATCCATGCAAAGCAGACCGCTATCACAAAGTGTGATTCATGTTCTCGACCCCGTGCTGTAGAAACTTCTAGTATTGATACTTGAGCCTTAGATCACCTACAAATAAATTTTTCTGTTATTTGGAGACTAATAAATCCTTTAATAGTAACATTTAACAACTAGCAGTGAGGCCTCATTTGGCCCATGTACATCAAAACGACGTAATTTACTAATAGTAGTCTTAGCAAAAGTTGAATATCTAATGCCAATTCAGGTTATTCCCCGGTAGTTACGTTGAGCGCCATGGAATTTCGCAATCCAAAGGCATTCTTCCTAGTTGATCCAGGATCCAGTGTCACACTGATAAAACTTAAAGTTTTACGAGAAGAAATCGTTATTTCATCAAACAAATATACCACAATGTGTGAAATAACCAAGAATGGCATAACGACCCTAGACACTATCGAAATTTTGTTTTTAGGGGACTACTGTCACGTTCTCCAACCCCGTAACATCAATTCTGCTGAAGCAGCAGTTACGAGCAAAAACGGTAAGTATTGGTAATCAACACTACTGAAGAGGTAGTAGAGCTACCTCTTTTCCTAAGGAAATCATCCCCTCCGAATACTATAAAATTCAAGGTGTAACATTATCAAATTCTCTCTAACCGGGGATCGATTTTGTGTTCATCAATATTCGCAATTTAATTATGCAGTTGGCTGATTTTAGTGAAAGATCTTAAATTTACTAAAAATTATACTATTTTTTAGTAATGGTGATATTGAATTTTAAACATATCTCAATGATATTCATTTTCATTGAGAGTTTCGTTTAATTTGCGTTCACTTGTTCCTGCCCAGTAAATTGCAACTAGCGATATCAGTTGATTTCAATACTGATAGGACGTTAAAACTGGCCTTTAACATTTGATAACTAAATTCGAAAATGAAAACAAATTAGAATTGTGTGAGACTAATTCTTATAATAAAATTTCCCACTGAGTTTTAAATTATTATTTTGAAACGAAAAACACAGATTGTGAATTCACTCAAGAGAGAGATGATTGCGTATTTTAGTGATAAATTGAATTCTATTTTATGAATCTCTCTCAAGAGATCCATTTGCGATTAATGCACATAATCATATCTTTAATTTTTTATTGTGTATCATCGCACAACGAGGTCCATATAATTAAGTAAGGTGCAGGGTCGTTAGGAATAGGCACAATTTCAACTTTATTCAAATTTCTTGACTAAATTCGTTGATTCTCCTTCATAGTTTTTTAGTTCGAACCCCTAGCTCCACTCGCACAACGAGGTCCTGATAGTTACATAAGATGCAGGGTCATTACGAGAGGTGATATTTTAATTTTTTATTCAATTCTACTCGCACAGCGAGGTTCTTATTTTTAATGAGGTACAGGGTCGTTACAAGAGATCATCTTTTTTATTTAGCTTTGAGTTTACTTGCACCACGAGGTCCTAATGTTTAAATCATGTGCATGGTTGTTACGAGAAGCCACATAATTTTGATTTCTACTTTAAATAAAGGGAATTCTCAATGAGAAGGTAATTTAAAATTCAATATGCAAGCATGCACAACAAGGCTCTTCTAATTAAATAAGGTGCAAAGTCGTTACACGCATCGCACACACTTTTAGATTTTTCAAAATCCCCACAAACTCATATTTATTATTTTAATTAAAAAACAATGAATTAAAATAATTCATCAAACACTTGAAGGAGAATCTCAAGTTGGAAGCTTTCCTTCCCGAAGCTTGGTATGTACTTAATTGAAGTACTCTGTTTTCATTAAAAGTTTTTTCTTAATGGAGCTAGAACTCTATCCCCACTTATTTCTGCGTTTGCGCACATAATTAATCGATTTTATAATTTGCAGAGTCATCGTTACACTCCATTTGATTTTCTGAATTGCAAATTTTTCTTTGAGTCATGGGCGAACCTATTTTATTTGTCGCCCGTCCTGTAATATGCTAAATATTAAATTCGATAGTTGTTTTTATATTTTATACTTATTTTCATATTATAAGATTATGAGAAAAGACTGGACCGTCTCAACGCCTCCCCAAATAGATAGAGCTATTATCTTTTAAAAGATCTATGCGTTTCGAACAAAAATTTTACTTTACGAACTAGTGAGTCATCTTACACGACCAAAAACGTAAATAGCTTCGTAATTAATTTCTTTATTTTTATTTTATTTTTGTATTTGGTTGAGAAAAGTTTTAGAATTTTTATGGGAAAATAACATATCGATCTTAGAGACTTATATATACATATTGATCAATGCCCCCCTAAATTGAAAAATCCTTTTGAGAAAAAGAAATCGATTTTTAATTCTTCAATTTCCTGAAATGATAATCATCAACGCCCCCTGAACGAATTAGTTCAATGAAATTCAATTATTTCGTTTACCATTTGAGGTAGCGTATTCCAGAGGGTATATTTTAATAAAAATAAGAACCTGAGTGACAAATTATAAATATATATATAATTCGAAAATAAAATAAAAAATAAAAAAATTCCAATCAGTAACAAAAATCAATAAAATTTTGTAACAAAATGTGAGGGAAAAGTTCGCTATAAAAATGGTGCATCTTATTTTTTACGTAGGAAAAGAGGAGAAAAACGTTTTTACATTTCCCATTTATTTAGGACGAAATCTGAAGAAAAATAGTGGTCGCATTCAATTTTACTGATATTGTGTATTATTCCGAGGTGAAGTTCCCCTTCACAAATTGCCCCTAATTCTAAGTTTCGCATTCTAATACAGTGTTTGATTTCATCAATGATTTTTCTTTCCCATTTAGTAGATAAACTCTCTATTAATTTTGTGAGGTTATTTAGGTTATTGTACAAATTTTTTTTCTTATTTTTTTTGAGAATGATATGCTTTATTTTCCTGTGCTTCTTTATATGTTGATTTTTATATATCATCGTATTTCTTCTTTTTTGTAGTTTCCTAATATTTTCCTTTTTTCTTTTCAAAATCATTCGTTGTCCCAGGGTAGTCAGAAATTGGAGTTACTGCCTTTGCGATTCAAGGTTTTTCGTTTGTGTTATTTTAATTGATCGGACTACATTAAAAATTACTTGAATATACTGCCCAATTCCACTGAGTTTCCCAGCTCTACTTTTTTGACGGATATTATTATTTTTGGTTTTGTATGAATTGGAGAATAGTCGGATAAGGTAATCCAAGGTGTGTTTGGAAGATATAAGATTTTATCCGGCCGTGTATTTTCCGGAGGTTCTCCCCAGCTTTGTCGTACCCTGTGTTCAATCTATTTTGGTGTTTTACTGCCTCTTGGATTGCTGCTTCCTTTTTCCTCAAATTAGTTGTTGCCCAAATTCTTTTGGGTCTTTGATTTGAATTCGATTTTGCACCATTTTTTGGTTTCTGGATTGAAAAAATTGCCATTTTTTCTTCTTCTTAGGAACATCAATGCCTTTCATAAGAAACTGGTTGCCTTTATTTTTCACCTGGAAGGATTGAAAGGAAAAGATTTTTATGTGATGGATGCGGTTGCTGGAAATGCCCGGATTTTTCTCATTCAAGGTTTTTATTTTTAAATCTTCAGGAATTTGAGTGCCTCCATCTTCAAAAATTGGTGTATCAGAAAGCTCTGGTCTAGTGTATGTCATCTGTTCAGAAATAAATAAATACCCCCAATTCTAACTTCTAATTTCTGAATCGTCACGTTTTATTCACTTAGATCCTTTGTACCGAACGAAACGACTTATTCCACTTGGGTGTCTCCTTTCCTCCAATGAAATTCTCGTTTTCATGAGAAAAAAAAATTTAATGAATAAGAGAATCATTTCTTTCTCCTTTTAACTCGGCGTCATTAGGGTGAAAAAGTGTTACGCGGACGTAGGGGTGGGTCATATAGACCCGCTTATTAGATATGAATTATACCAGTAATTTATTAATAAAAAAGGTAATATGCAGCTCCAGCTACTGAGAAAGAACGGCAACGTCGCACGCATAGTAACCGAACTCCAAGTAAAATAAAATGTGCCGGGTCCCACAGAAAAATTTGCCGGGTCTCATAGACTCAACCCCCATATCCGTCATATGGGAATTTTTAATTTTAAAAATTCTTAGAAACAGTGTTATTTATGTATACGATCGAAGCAGACGCGTATCTGTAATGGAGTCGAAATTTCTGCCCCGAACGCATACATAAATAACAATGTTTTTATTAATTTTACAAATAAAAATTTTTCATATGATGTGTAATTTTTAATGGTTTATTTTCCAGATTTATAAATTCCATCCAGGCTGCACCAAAACAAAAAACTAATATGCAGCTCCAGCTACTGAGATGAACGGCAACGTCACACACATAGTAAACAAACTTCAAGCAAAATAATATGTGCCGGATCTCACAGACCCAACCCCCATGACGCCGGGTTGAAATTTTGTTTTCTTCAAATACATGGGTCCAGGAGATCCTAAGTAGATGCATTTTTTCATGCTTTATTTAAAATAAAGATAGACCATTATAGTCTACAGATAATTAAGATAAATTCCTATCTATATTTTTCTTTTTCTACTATAACAAAAACAGTGACACAAATCATATAAATATTGCATGCATTATCATGCATCCAACAAAAAGTTTTAAAATTTGTGTGTATATGGAATTTCGCTATAATAATAGTATTAAACCTTTTCTTGTCTTTTTTTTTATTTCAATGTTATTCATTTAATGTTTTTGTTTTGTTTCTTTGCCTTGTTTTCGTGAAATTATTATCCTAATTTTCTTAATTAGCGAAAAATTGTCCTCACTCACCATTATTTAACACTAATTTTCCTTATTTGTGACTTAAATTTAAGCTCATTTTTAATATTGCTTTAGAAATTAAGCGCGTGGAACGTTATGTTACCTGAGAATGCCGGGTTCGAACTGATCAATTTTTCAATTTCAGAAAATTGATCCATAATATTGGAAATATTTAACACGTTTATTACCCTTTCTTACCCTTTTTTAAGATGTTATTGTCAACAAGTTCAATTTTTCTCTCGTATTCTGGGTCTGGGGGTTTTGGGGGTAACCTGCGTCATTTTTTCAAAGTCCGTTTGTGTTTATCGTTCATATGAATTTCAATTGGGGTGAATTCGGTTGTATATCATGATGCGTTTAGTTCATGCATGACTCAATGATGCGTACCCATTTCTACCATGCGCTGTGGTTTTCTTTAATAAAAGATCGGAAATACCTTGAAAGTTCTCTATGGATTCTCTCTACTATGTTACTTTGGGGGTGCCGAATTGAGGAAAAGACTACCTGAATATCTTCTTCTTTTAGTTTATTTTTCCATAAATATGACGTAAATTGCGTTCCGTGATCTGTAACCAAATAATTCAGAATACCTAGAGGGTTTCTAGGTCACTGCATTCAAATCCGTTGTTTGTTTGGTCCCATCAGATCAGGGTCAAGGTCAGTTCAAGGTCAAACTTACAAAATCCATCTCTAACCAATTAAGTCAGGGTACCAATAGGTTTTCGGGGTAGCTGAATTCAAATCCGTTGTCCGCTTGGGCTTATCAGGCCAGGGTCAAGGTCAATTCAAGGTCAAACCAAACGGAAAACGGGTTTGAACTCAGTGACCCCGAAAACCTATAGGTAACCTGACTTGATTGGTAAGCGATAAATTTTGTTAGTTCAACCTTGAACTGACTTTGACCATGATTTGATGGGACCAAACGGACAACGGATTTGAATTTAGCGACCCCGAAAACCTATATCTACACTGACTTAATTGGTTAGCGATGAATTTTGTAAGTTTGATCTTGAACTGACCTAGACAACAGATTCGAATTCAGCGACCCCAAAAACCTATATGTACCCTGACGTATTTGGTTAGCGATCAATTTTGCAGGTTCGACCTTAAATTGACCATGACTCTGAACTCATAAGGACCAAACGGACAACGGATTTGAATTCAGCGACACCGAAAACCTATAAGTATCCTAACTCAATTGGTTAGCGATGAATTTTGTAAGTTTGACCTTGAACTGAGCTGGACCCTGACCTGATAGATCTGAATGGACAATAGATTCGAATTTAGCGACCCTGAAATTATAAGACACACCTAGTCCGGTCCATGTTGCAAGGGTTCAGAGTTTTTGGTCCTGTGTAATATATACTTAAATCCCCCTTTTGATACCGGTAAGGGACCATAAAAATCAATCGATAAGATTTCTCCCGCTTTCTATGACGTCAAATATAATGTTTTCAGTCAAATACAGCCTCTTTGCTTTTCCAGTAATAAAGTAAACCAGTTTTTCTTGCATTTCAAATCTTTTAGTATTGTCCTCATTAATCGCTTTAATGCATTGTTGAAAAATGGGGTCTTCTTGTTCTTTAGAAATATTTTTCAAACGATTCCGTAGTTCTGATTAAGGTCATTTTGCTAAAATGTAAAGAAAAATTTTCACTTCATTAGTATCAAATGTGCGTCCTAATTCTGTTGACGGAATTCTACTTAAAGTATTAGCTATTATATTTTTTTCCCTTCGCAATATTTTATTGTGAAACGATAGTCTTGTATTGATAAGAAATATCGTGTTAATCTGCCACTAATTAATTTACACGTTTTTGGAAATGTTAATGCTTCATAATGGATACGAATGACTAATCTAGCCCTTAACACGTATGATCTAGATTTCATTGGGGCCCATACAATAGCTAATAGCTCTTTTTCTGTCATATAATACGATAATTCGGATCCCTTTTAAGTACGACTAGCAAATTAAATGGGTGTGTCTTCTTTACTTATATCAATTTGATAAAGGACTGCTCCAAATGCTCGATAGCTCGCATCTGTTTGTAAATAGAAGGGCGCATTTAATTCCGGATATGGTAGAATAGTAAATTCGCAAAATAGCGCTTTGACTTTCTTGAATGCATCCTCCGTTTCTGAATCCCATATCCATTTAGCCCCTATAAGCAATAAATTTAAACGTGGTGCTATTTCATGTGCATGTTTTTCAGTAAATTTTCTATAAAAATTTGTTGCAGCCAGAAATCCGCGAAGTTCTTTTAAATTTCGAGGTTTTGGAAATTCATGGATCGCCTTAATTTTGCCAGGATCTGGTTTAATTCCAATTGGCGTTAAAATATGGCCCGCAAATTTTGCTTCTGGTTAGAAAAATTGTGATTTTTCAAAATTTACTGTAATATTGTGATTGTCAAGACGTTGGAATAATAATTCCAAATGTTCTAGATGCTGTGATGTACTTAGTGAGGTACGTAACATATCATCAATGTATTAACAAAGTTTCCTAATCCATTTAGAACAAAGTCCAACGTTCTAACTAACGCAGCTGTGCTTGTTTTTAAGCCGAAAGGTGTGACGCGAAATTCATAAGATTTTCCGTCATACAAAAAACCTGTGTATTTCATAGATTCTGGATGCAATGATACTTGCCAAAACCTACTAGTTAAATCCAAAGTTGACATCACTTGAGTTCCTGCACATCTTTGAAATGAAACTTCAGTTGGCTCTGCGCATTTGTGATCATTTACCATCATTTCGTTCAATTTTCTAGCTTCTAAACAAATTCTTATCGAACCGTCCTTTTTAATTCTGACCACTAACGAATTTCTATAGGCGCTATTTGACCTTTGAATTATTTCCATTTCTATAAGTTTTTCAATATAATTTGCTACTTTGTTGCGTGCCAACATAGCTATCGGGTAAGTTCGTGATATAGAAGGTCTTTTATTATCTATTTTAAGTTGATGTTCATATATCGAGATCCCACCTGGTTTCCGAGAAAATACATTTTTATAAAGGGATATAAGTTTGTAGAATCGCTCTTTTTCTGATACATTTAATAAGGTACAATGCGCCATTTTTGTTCAATTTGTTCATCAGTTAATGCATATTCATCCTAGGCATTATCATAAGTTTCAACTGTATTAATTTCCTTTATAACATTTGAAAGAATTTCTTCGGGTTCTAAATATTTCCCTAAACATTCTATGTATCTTTCTTTTTGGAAATTTTCCGCATTCATTATTATGCGAATTCTTTTTACATCTTTTTCTCATAGTTTTATTTTAATCTATTTATTATTATCCTTTAATTTAATAATATCATCTTCGAAATCGATTTTACTTTTTAATCATTTCGCATTGTTTAAAAGTATTTTTATTATTTTCATAAAAGGTCTCAGAAATACAAGTTACTTCACTACCTGTGTATCTATTAATGCATTTGTTTCTATGTCCTCGAGATTTAAAATCAATATTGGACATTCATCTAATTCTTTATCTACCGTCTTATCATCATCTTCTAAAAGGTCACCCCTCATATCTGAAGGTAGAGGCTTTTTTAATATTTTGGCCCCTGATTTGCCTCTATCGTGTTATTCTCTAATGACCCGAGGTATGTGCGTTTCCCTGATTAAAATAGAATTCATCATGATTATTTTCATTTTCCACAACTTCTATAACTCTAGTCTGTTTGATTATATTACTTTGCGGCAGAATATTTTGCTGATTATAAGCCCCTTTTTCAATTCGTGATTGATCATTCGTATCTCTAGGCAAGCTTACTTGATTTGCATAATTAGATTTTCGTTTGTAAACATCATCCTCTACTCGTCCATTTACACAATTTTGCTGAGATGTATTTCCATTGTTTTGATTGAAGAGTTATAATTATTTTGCAAATCATTTGGCCCTTGATAACAGCCTTGATATAGATTATATGGAGCTTCATTTCTATCATTATAATCTGGATATGAACCATGATTTTGCGAATTTTCGAAATCTGATCGATTTGGATTATTTTGGATTACTTCCGTTTTATTTTAATACGTACATACATTTTGCTCGGCATTAACTATGTGCTCTTCTAAAATCCTATCTTGGTGATCAGAATTTTCTTTTTGCATTTCTACTCGAACATCCATTCTTCTTACAAACGAGGCTACAAACGATCTGATTCTTTTTTCTGTATCCCCCTCAAATTCACGAATTTCTATTTCCGGAAAGTTGTTCAAAACCATGCTCTTTATACATATCTTCTAACATGGATTCAAAAAATTTAATTTTGCTGATACCTTTTTTTGGTTTCCCTACACGATCACTTCTATCTTACCCCATTTTGACGATCTTAAATTATAATCCGTTTTCAAAAAAAAAAATTCCAAATTTCCAAACGAATTTATTTCGTCTGTTATTTTTAATTTGTATTTACTTTACACCCGGTGTATTTAAATCATGAAATAAGCCAGTTATTATCGATTTTATTTCATTGAGAATAAATGAAGCATTTCCGTATTCTTGACTCTGTTTACTTTATTATCTCATTCTTAATTTGAATGAGTTGACGCGGATACAATGGGTCACTTGTGCGTCGTCTAGACTCAAGCGAATTATGGCTCTCTATTATTCTCCCGAAATCGAATGCGCCAGACAACCTTACGCAATCACTCTACTTTTATTTCCTCGAGTGTCCTACCAGGCAGGTATCAGTTGTAACATTATCAAATTCGTTCCATCCGGACATCTATTTTGTGTTCATCAATATTCACAATTTAATTATGCAGTTGGCTTATTTAAAATTATACTAATTTTTAGTAATGGTGATGTTGCATTTTAAACATACCTCAATGATATTTCTTTTCATTGAGATTTTTGTTTAATTTTCGTTTACTTTTTCCTGCCCAGTAAATTGCAACCAATGATATAAGTTGATTCCAATACGGATAGGACGTTCAAACTAGCCCTGAACATCTGATAACTTAATTTGAAAATTCAAACAAATTAGAATTGTGTGAGACTAATTCTCACATTAAAATTTCCCACTGAGTTTCAAATTATTATTTTAAAACGAAAAACACAGATTGTGGATTCAATCAAGGGAGAGATGATTGCGTATTTTGATGATCAATTGAATTCTATTTTATGAATCTCTCTCAAAAGATCCGTTTGAGATTAATGCACATAATCATATCTTTAATTTTTCATTGTGTATTATCGCACAGCGAGGTTCTTGTGATTATACAAGGTGAAGGGTCGTTACGAATAGGACAATATTAACTTTATTCAAGGGTATTGACTAAATTCTTTGATTTTCCTTCATAGTTTTTTTATTTCGAACCTCAAGCTCCACTCGCACAACGAGGTCCTCATAGGTACGTCAGGTGCAGGGTCGTTACGAGAGCTGCTATTTTAATTTTTTATTTAATTCCACTCGCACAACGAGGTACTTATTGTTAATAAGGTGCAGGGTCATTACACGTATCACAAACACATTTAAGTTTTTTTGAATCCCCACAAACTCACATTTATTATTTTACCTCAAAAACAATGAATTAAAATAATTTATCAAACGCTTGAACAAGAATCTCAGATAGGAAGCTTTCCTTCCCGATGCTGGGTATGTACTTAATTGAAGTACTCTGTTTTCGTTGAAGGTTCTTTCTCAACAGAGCTAGAACGATGCGCGTCTCTCCTAATTGAGACGATTTGATGAAGTAAACGAGTCCTTCTCGATTAAGGAATATGCTACCTGGTGGCTACCTACATCGGACCCACGCTATCTCCATTTATTTCTGCGTTTGCGCACATAATTCATTGATTGTATAATTTGCAGAATCATCGTTACACTCCATTTGATTTTCTAGATTGCAGATTCATCTTTGAGTCACGGGCGTACCTATTTTATTTGTCGCCCGTCCTTTAATATTCTAAATATTAAATTCGATAGTTTTTTTTATATTGTATACTTATTTTTATATCATAAGATTATGAGAAAAAACTGGACCGTTTCAAAGAGGAAGAATCTTCCGACTCACAGCCAACAGAATCCGATGAAGATGTAGCCAAAAAGGAGCAAACCCGCGCGATGCGCGTGTTCAACAGTTCATACCTCTCACATTTGAATGATGAAGAAAAAGAATACGTTGTCCAATAAAGAAACAAATTTCTGGATATCTTCCATTTAAATAGAGAGAGACTAAGTTCAAACCACTTTTTTCAACACTAAATACCTATGACTGCAGATATAGTTATGCAACGAAAACGATATCGATGGGCTCCAGATTCGGACCAAGATGTATGTCGAGTAGCCGAAAAACAACACAAAAGTGGCATCGTCGAACTTTTAAAATTACCCCACAATTCACAACTAATCATAATTCGCCAAACATAACTTGAATACTGGATCATATAGGGAAGGCCCAGTACTTCTCTGTCTTTGATTTGGCAAGCAGATATCACTAAGTAAAAATGCACCCTGACGATGGAGCAAAAATGACCTTCTCTACTCCTCAAGGTCATTTTGAGTACCTCCGAATCCAAAGGGGCCTCAAAAATGCCTTGGAAACCTTTGAACGTTGCAGTCAAATCTGAAACTTCCTTTATCGAGAGCTTATCCTTCAATATCCGAATTTCAAAAAAGAGTTCAAGCTCTCCACAGATACCTCATAGTGCACTGTGAGAGCGACCCTATCACAAGAAAAGGATGGGATGGACATACCTCTCGCCTATTATTCGAAAGCAATGAACGTTTGTGACATATTGATTGAGCACGTGTATGAAAAGTTGGTGTTAAAACCGCCATATTGCTGCGACGCGCCACACCGGTCACTGTTTATATTGTCGCCAGGTGTTGAGTAGCGCTATTTAAATATTGTGAGTATCGTAGTGCGTCGACCAGCTGATTTCGTGGAACAACTTTTTTGAAGAATTTTGGTCTATCATGTGCCAAGAATATGGTATATTTGATAACCCGGTTGGATAAAGCTTTTCCCGACAGGTCTTGGATGCTAGAAAAAAAGTCGAATCCCGACCCCGAACATATCGAAGTGGACACTCAATTACCGTGTAACAACCGTAGGGAAAAATTCATGGATGGCTCAGGTTAGAATGACATCTGCTTCAACGAAAATTAAATTCAACACAGAATCTACATACTTGAGAGTCGCCGTCAAACATAGGCTCGCAGAGTACTCGTCCGAATTACAATATTAAAGGTATAAGTGATAATTCAAATGAATTTAACGGCCGCGATGAAAACCTTGTTCGACCATCGACCGGAAAGAATAGATCCTTATCGTATTTTTGCAGAGAGGAGGTGGCAGAAAAATGAACCATTTACGCAGTACTGTTATAACAAAATAATTCTTGGTGACCAATTGCTTGTTGAAGATGATGAGTTTTTGGACTATGTGATCGACGGAATACCAGATATCAATCTTTGAAATCAAGCTAGTTTGAGAGGTTTTGACAACACATCAGAGCTTTTTCTTTTCTGGGATTAGCTTTCCTTCTTTAAATTCAGTTGTTTCTTCTTCATAATTTGGTTTCTTTTGATTATTCGTTACTTGAGATTTATTGTTTTCTTCAGCCTTTTGTTTGATTTTTTGCCAAGTTATTACTGTATGACATTTTAGGCCTGTAATTGTTTCTTGCGGCCCTTCATTTGGAAATTCAGTAAGCTGTCTTGCATGACTTCGTGAAGATGAAGGCAAATTCTGGTCACCTTCAATTAATCCACAATTTTGCTTCTCTGTATACCTTTAGTCAATCGATCCTTGTGTAATTTAATTGTTTCGATTTTCCTTTCCGTACCCTCAAGGAATTGTACTCAAAATTTGTGTCATAAATCTTAAAGTCTGAGAATTTTGGTTCTATTGATTCTTCTGTCACTGGATTTTTTGATAATGCATCAGCAACGTTTGTTTTCCCAGCCTTGTATATTACAATAAAATCGTAATTCGTAAGCTTTAGCTTCCACCTAGTAACACGGGAACAAGGTTCCTCAGCATTTTGAAACAACATTACGGGTTTGTGGTTCGTCACGAGTGCCAATTTCCTACCGTATACGTACGGTCAAAATTGTGTCACACAATAGATAATCGCCAAGGCTTCTTTATTATAAGTATAATATTTTTTCACACCACAATTCAATGTCGTCGCAACAGAAGCAATTGGCTTATCCCTAGTCATTTCTCTCTGAGATAGGTCTCCTCCTATCCCTTAACCAGAGACGTGAGTAGTGATAATAAAGGGTCGTAAAAATCCGGTTTCTGACAGAGTGGTCCCTCCCAGAGTACATTTTCAAGAGTATTAAAAGCTGCATCTTATTCTTTCGACCAATCAAATGGAACGTCCTTTTTTAGTGAATGAGTCAGTAGGTGTGCAATATGTGAGAATCGTCCTATACATTTTCTATAGAACACGGATATTCCCAAAAATTGCTTTATGTGCTTTTGTTTTTTTTTGTTGGTATTCGAAACCCTTTTACTGTCATAATCTTTTTTGGGTTGGATCGAATGTCATATTGATTTATTATATGACCCAAATGACTAACTTCGTGGGGCAAGAACTCACACTTGTCGGTTTCTAATCTTAGATTTGCTAGATTTAAGAGATGCATTAGATTATTAAATTTTTCAGCGTGTTCTTCTAAGCTGTCTGCATAGAATAATCTGAATATAAAAATAACTCAGTTCCTTGCAATCTAGTCGAAACGCGTGCCATTAGCCTTTGAAATATTGCAAGGGCATTTTTGAAAACAAGGGGCATTTTCAGGAAACTCGCAGTGACCGTGTGGTGTCAAGGATACAGTTTTGTGAGCGTCAGCGGGATCCATATTTATATGATGAAAACCTGATCTTAAGTCAAACTCTGAAAAGTATTGAGCCCAATTGATCCAAAATGACGTGTATTTTTGGGAGGGGATATGAATCGCAAATTGTTTTCTTATTTCGAGGATTCAGGCTTTCAGCCGACTGCCTAGGCATTCAGCCAACTTCCGGCTTTCGTGTTATGCAGTGAAAACGTAAAATCGCCGCATTTACGATTTTACTAGCACAAGTTACAATTTAAAATAGTAAAATTGAATGAATTCTACGAAAAAAGTCTCTTCAGAGTTCCAATGATGCATGTTGAATGGGTGGTTTAGATATTGCTAAAAACTTAGAACTGAAATTCACTAAAAAGTGAGCAATTTTTCTTTAATTTAAATAAGATAATCTCATGTTATTTTTATATGAACAAAAATTCTGAAAAGAAAGAACTACGTGTAACCTTAATAAACTGAAGAGAATATGGTATTTTTATTTTGCTTAACAGAATATTCCGGGTATAACCGTCGCAACTCCCTTATAAGGTCTTTATATCTCTCTTCCTTTTCATTCTCCTTGACTATGATATTTTCGTCCGCTGGTGCTGAAAATTCGATAACGAACATGGTTCGTTTCGCGAAGTCACGAAGAACTATGACAGGCCTCGTGTGTGCAACAGAAACAATTGTCGAGAATATGAAATTCCAGTATATCCGGCACTTCTAATTCTCGACAATTGACTCTTTTTCCTTAGGAGCGTTCAGCGGAGCGGTATTTGGGCTGATGCCGTAAGAGTGACATACATGGTAATAAAGCACTCTTAGTGCCACATTGTGCCTTTGGATATAGGTCGTTCCCGCATGAGATGGACAACTAGATAGTATGTGTCCTAGATGCTCAGGGTGTGCATGACACGCTCTGCAGCTATCATCGGGAATGCCTTGGCTCAAAATGTGGCGTAGGTATGCTAGAGTGGAAATGACACCGTCTTGACATGCCAAAATGAAACTCACCGTGCCCGACTTCAATCCGGGTGATTTAAGGAAAGCAAATGTTAGCTCACATACGACATCGACAGATCCTCCACATTTCTGTGGAAGATGCCGTGCATCTTCTTGTCGAGGAGCTATTCGCGAAAGTTTTTCTCCTGTGCTTTCTTAATCCGGGCCTTCAGGAGTGAGTACTCGAGATGGATAAGATTCGATGCATTTTG
>JAABKJ010005803.1:0-20379 GCA_011634705.1 Andricus grossulariae | reverse complement strand
GTTGAAGAGATTAATGTTGGCGAAAAAAACAACGAATTTTCAACCAAATAGTTGAATTTTCAAATAAAAAAGATAAATTTGCATCGAAAAATCGAATAGGTAAATTTTTAGTAAGAAAAGTAATTTTCAACAAACAAACAAAAACGAATTTTCAAAAACAAAAAAAAAACGAATTTTCAAAAAAAAAAAAAAAAATTCAACAAAATAGTAAAATTTTCAAGCAAAGACATGAATTTTAAACAAAAATTATGAATTTTCCAACCAAAACGAAGAATTTTCAACAAATAAAAAATTAATGTTTAACCAAATATTTGCATTTACAACCAAATAACTTTTAACTAGACAGTTGAATTTTCAACTTTAAAATATGATTTTTCAACAAAAACGTTATTTTTAACCAAAAAAAGAGGAAATTTAAAACAAATAGAATAGTTTTGTTTTATCAAAAGAAGATTTTTTAACGAAAAAAAAATCAATTTTCAAATCAAAAATGTACAAATTATATTTTCATGAAGAAACATTAATTGAAAAAAAAACGAATTTTCAACTAAAAAATGAAATAAATTTGTAACAGAATAGTTCAACTTTTACGCAAGTAGTTGGATTTTTATTTAAAAGTATGAATCTTCATCTGTAATGATTAAATTTTCAGTTACAGAAATTAATTTTCTACAAAAAAAGGAACTTTACACCAAATATTTGAAATTTCAAGCCAGAAAGATAAATTTTGTCAGAAAAAAGTTGAATTTTGAATCCGAAAAGTTTAATTTTCCACAAAAAGATGAATTTTTAACAGAAAATGTAATAGTTGATATCTCAACAACAAAAAAACGAATTTTCAATCAATTAATTAAATTTTCATTAAAATAATTGAATTTGCAGCAAAATAATAGCATTTGTAATCAAATTGAATTTCCAACCTAAAAAGATGAATTTTCAAGAAAATACATGAATTTTCTACTAAAAAAATATAAATTTTCAACCGAAAATGGAAAAGTTGAATTTTCATTGAAGAAAAATTTATTTTTAAAAACAAAAATTAGGTTTGAACAAAAAAAAGAATTATAAAAAAAATAGTCAAATTTTCAACCAAATCAATAAAAAGAAGATTTCTCAACAAGGAATGTAATAGTTGAGATTTAAAATAAACAAAAAAAAAACAATTTTTGAATAAATAGTTAAATTTTCAATGAAATACTTAAATTTTCAATAAAATAATTAAATTTTCAATAAAATAGTTGAATTTGTAGCCAAATAGTTGAATTTTCAACCTACCAAGATGAATTCTTTACCATAAAGAATGCAATAATTAATATTTCAGCAAAAAAAAAGATACAATTTCTACAAAGAAATGAATTTAAACCTCAAGAAGACGAATCACCAAAGAAGAAAATTAATTTTCTACCAAAAAATACTAATTTTCTACAAAATACATGAATTTTCAACTAAAAAAAAAAAAATTTCAAACAAAAGTGGAAAAGTTAAATATTAAGTAAAAAAAATTAATTGACACAACAAAATTTCAACAAAATAGTAAAATTTTCAACCCAAATAGTTATTTTTCAGCCCAAAAGAACAGGAAATTTAAACCAAGGAGAATAGTTTTGTTTTATCAAAAGACGATTTTCCAACGAAAAAAATCAATTTTTAATCAAAAATTTAAAAGTTATATTTTCATTAAGAAACATTAATTTCAAACGAACAATAAAAAACAAATTTTCAACCAAATAGTTCAATTTTCAACTAAAAAATAAATAAATTCATAACAGAATAGTTCAACTTTTACGCAAGTAGTTGGATTTTCAATTAAAAGTATGAATCTTCACCTGTAATTATTGAATTTTCAGTTACAAAAACTAATTTTCTACAAAAAAAGGAACTTTCAACCAAATAGTGAAATTTTCAAGCCAAAAAAATAAATTTTGTCAAAAAAAAGTTGAATTTTCAATCCGAAAAGTTCAATTTTCCACAAAAAGATGAATTCCCAATAGAATATGTAATAGTTGATATCTCAACCAAAAAAAAAAACGAATTTTCAATAAATTAATTAAATTTTCACCGAAATAATTGAATTTGTAACCAAATTGAATTTTTAACCTGAAAAGATGAATCTGCAACTGGAAAAATATAAATTTTCAACCGAAAATGGAAAAGTTAAATTTTCATTAAAGAAAAATTTATTTTCAACAACAAAAATCAGGTTTCAACAGAAAAAAAACGAATTACCAACAAAATAGTTGAATTTTCAACCAAAGAAATGAATTTTCAACAAATAAATAATTATTTTTAATCACGATGTTGCACTTACAACCAAATTGTTGAACTTTCAAGCCAGAACACGAATTTTTTGTAAAACAGTTGAATTTTAAATTCTAAAATATGAATTTGCAGCAATAAAGTTAACTTTTAACTAAAAAAGAGGACATTCCAATCCAGAAAGAATAGTTTTCTGCCAAAAGACAGATTGTAAAAAAAAAATTTTCAATCAACACTGGAAAAGCTATATTTTTCGTTAATAACATTCATTCTTAATCAAATAAAGATATTTCAGTCAAAAAAGAAAAAAAAAATTTTCAACTAAATTTTTTACCAAAAAAACGACTTTTCAACCAAAGAGACGAATTTTTAACTACTATGATGAATCTTCAACAAGAAAATTATTCTTTAACAATTTTTTAACAACTATAAAAAAAATGTAAAAATATAAGGCAAATAAGTTACCAAGAAGAATATTATATTAGGGTGGTTGCAAAACTTTATTTTTACAATTACCAAATTTTTCCCTGACCAATTTTCCATTTTCCATGGCAATTAATATTTAAAGACCGGGTTTATAATCCTGTAACTTTTATAATATAGATTCTTTCATAAACGGATTAACAAAATTTCAAATAAATATTTGAAAATTGAAAACATATTACCATTATTATTCGACTTTTCAGAGGCTATAGAGCTTGATTTTTATTTTAGAGAGTGGTTCAAAAAATTGAATAATGGAAGATCTGAATAAAAATTGGATTATGTTCAATGTTCCTATCGCTTTTAATGAGCCAATTTGTTTCTTTCAGTGAGGAGGGATAACAATATGTATTGTTACAGAAAATCTTTCTAGAGATGTTTCAAAGTAATATCTGCTTCTAAAGGAAACTTGAGAAACAAATGCTGGAGGGCATTAAGTTCCATCTATTTTCAAGTAGAAATATGACTTTGCATTCAGAATTTGCTGAGACACCTTTGCATGCATGGTACATGATTAAATTTCTCACAAAGGCTTCCAAGTTCCTACACTCAGAAACAAAATGTTCTTCAACAACAAAACTGTTTCCTTGGATATACATGAAAATTCAGTTGAATGAAATACATTTTGGTTGATTAATTAAAATATTTGATTGAGCCAACAACATTTTTTGCTGAATAAACCAAATGCTCCATCTACCAAATGATTTGGTTAAAAAAAATTAGTAGGGTCAACAAAATATTTTGTTGTCCATGTACCAAATTGTTTTCTGAGTGTATCACTTTTAAAAAAGGAGTAAAAAGGGAAGAGAATGAGGAGCAGAAGGTGGAGGGGGCGAGGAGAAGGAGGATGAGGAGGAGGAGGAAGATGAGGAAGGTGAGAAGAATGAGGAGGAGGATAATGAGGAGGAAGATGAGGAGGAGGTAAAGCAGGAGGAGGAGAAGACGGAGGAGGAGGAGGATGAGAAGGAGGAGGAGGAGGGAAAAAGGATAAAGGAGAGGGATTATTTTTCCCCTCTACTTTTATTGTTCGAAATTCAAAGGCTTAAAACCCTCAACGCTTTAGAAAGTTTTAGGAAAAATCTGGAAACTAAACAAATAAAAAGTTACCTCGCGAAAGAAAACTATCCATAGAAATATGCAAAATTGAACAATCGTATGTTCAAACACTGAACATTTTACAGTCGAATAGATTATTAATAAAAAAAGGAGATATTTCAAAACTTACTTTTTAGAACAGTCAGTTTGATTCACAGATGAAACCTGTCATTTCAAATGACCCAATCTGTTGAATTTTCAACTAAAAAAGGTCAATTTTCAACTAAAAAAAGGTCAATTTTCAACCAAAAATGCAATAGTTAAATTTTGTTTTACAAAATTAATTTTCATCAAGAAAAACGAATTTTTAACAAAATAATTCAATTTTCAAAAAAAGAGATTAATTTCCGACTAAACTCATAAATCGTCGACCAAAAAAAAAAGAATTTTCAACAAAGAAGGTTAATTTTCCACCAAAGAAGACGAATTTTTAACTATATACAAGAACTTTAAAATAGAAGTTGAATTTTCAACTCAAGAAAAATTAATTTTCAACCAAAAACGAGCGAATTTAAAAAAAAAATCGTTCAATTTTCATATATATATTTTCAATATGATTTCTCAATAAAAAATATAATAGCTGATGCTTTAACCATAAAAGATTTTAATTTTAAATTCAAGACAGTTGATATTTCAACCAAAAATTATTTTTATTTTTTAAAAATAGTTGAACTCAACCAAAAAGGACGAATCTTCAATCAAAATTTATTTTTTTACCATTGAAGACTAATTTTCTACGAAATAGATTAAATTCAAACCAAATAGTTGAATTTTCAGCTAGACAATATCAATTTACAACTAAAAACGGAATAGTTAAATGTCTAGTTAAAAAATTAAATTTCATTAAAAAAGCACGATTTAAAAAAAATTATAATTTTTAACGATAGAGACGTATTTTGAAATTAAATCATAAATATTTAACAAAAAATCGAATTTTGAACTGAAAAAGCTCAATTTTTTACCATAAATGGAATAGTTAAATTTTCAGTTAAAAACACTAATTTTCAAACAAACAAAAAAACAATGAAATTTTAATAAAATATTTGATTTTTCAAACATAGAAAAGAATTTTGAACTAAAATTATAAATCTATGACGAACAAAAACAAAATACTTTTTAATAAAGTACTTCAACTTTCTACCAACTAGTTGAATTTTCTGCCAAAAAAGATGAATTCTCAACGAAAAATGTCCTAATTGTTCATATTTCAAACAAAAAAAGAATTAAACTTTGAACAAAGACCAATTGTTGATAAATCGTTTTTTTTGTTGTTGTTGAAACATAATTGTTGTTTTTGAAAATTAATTTTTCTTTAATGAAAATTTAACTTTTCCATTTTCGGTTGAAAATGTATTTTTTTAGTTGAAAATTCAAATATTTTCTTGAAAATTCATCTTTTATGGTTGGAAATTTAATTTGGTTACAAGTTACAAATTAAAAAAAAGGTTTGAGATTTAAATGTGAAAAAAGAGCAATTCTACTAAAAATTACGAATTTTCAACAAAATAGTTGAAGCCTCAAACAAATAGTTGCATTTTTGACTAAAAGAGATCAATTTTGAACAGAAAATTGATTCATTTATATATATTAAATTTTTTATTTTATTTTATTTTTAACCTAAAAGATGAATTTTTTAGAAAAATAAATAGTTTTCAAGTGAAAAAGCTCAATTTTTAACTCTAAATGGAATAGTTAAATTTTCAGTTAAAAACATTCATTTTCAATAAAAAAAACCAACGAATTTTCAATAAAATAGTAGATTTTTGAGCCATAGAAATTAATTTTGAACTAAAATTATAAATATATGACAAACAAGAATAATTAATCTTTAAGAAAGTATTTCAACTATCCACGAAGTAGTTGAAGTTTCTACCAAAAAATATGGATTCACAACGAAAAATGTCCTAATTATTCATATTTCGAAAAACAAAAAATTAAATTTTAAATAAAAACCAATTGATATGTCAACGAAAAAAAGAATTAATTTCAAATGTAAAAGCCAGTGGAATTCTACTAAAAATTACAAATTTCCATGAAAATAGTTGAAGCCTCAACCAAATAGTTGAATTTTCAACTAAAAGGGATCAATTTTTAACCAAAAATGGATTTATTTGAAATTCCATTAACAAAATTAATTTTGAATTTAAAAAAAACGACTTTTCAACGAAACAATTACATTTTTATCCGAATAATACAGTTTTTAAACAAAAAAATGAATTTTCAGCAAAATACATTTCTTTCAACTAAAAAATATCAATTTTTAAATCAATAATGGAATAGTTAAATATCCAGTTGAAAACCTTTTTTTTCAAGCCAAAAAAAATGAATCATCGACTAAAAGGATGAATCTTTAACAAATTTTTTTTAACTAAGTAGTTCTACTTCCAACCAAGTAGTTCAATTATCAACCAAAAAAGATTCATCCTATCAGTAGCATCCACTAAACTGTAATTTTCATTGATTAAATCAGTCATTTTGAATGACGTAATCAGTTATGGTTACTTCTAATCATTGAGGAATTGAATGACGAATTTTTATTTAGAAATAATTTTACTATTCTCTTATAGCAGACAGATAAGTCATTTCTATTGAATAAAAATCAGTTATTTAAAGTGAATGTTGGATTCAGTCAGCAATATTGACTGAATCATCTGTTGAAACGACTGTTTTCTTAGTAGAAATTACTGATTTGTCAGTATTAGCATGCTTGATTATTTTAATTAGTCAAATATTGAATGATTTAAATTTAGAGTGTAGAGCTGTTTAGGAGATACCTTCATAAAGTGAACGGACAGTACTTTTCTACTGCTTCAGCTTGATAGTTACCGAAATACTATTTCACCATTAAAACTTTTACTCATTCTTTAGAGAGTAGGTGATAATTTTTTGCATGGGTGATTTGTTTATCAAAAGCAGTTCTCTGATGTGGAACTCATCTGTGTGATTAATCCAAGATCAATACGAAATTTTCGGGAATTTGAAGCATTTCTTTTGTATCATTTGAGGATATAATTATCCGACCAATCGCATCCAAGAATCGCCGAATTTTCTGAATATCCGGCTGGTTGGTCACGATAAGCAGAGAACCGGTTTTGCGTTTAGCCACGAGGGGCGATCCGCACAGTGTACTCAAGTGCATCGTGATGTTCGTAATCGATGCACCGACCTAGTCTGGCCCATGTGGCATTCATGCATCAGACATAGTTTGCCATCAAAAATCCTCATCGAAGATCACGAACAATCAATCTGGGTGGATCTGCCGGTAAACTACAGGAAATCGCTCGGAGGCTTTTCTCATGAAAACCTAGTGCAACTATGAACAACAAAAAAAGGACATGTTCTTCTTCTTGGATAAGATATGGCCCATCCCACTGACCTCAACCCAAGTAGCCATTAACAAGACATTAACAACTTCAGCCAAATTAGACATTAGGTTTCCATCTTATACTTGAAAACATCGTCTAGACAACCAATGAATTGATTGCTATAGAAGAAAAAAAATAATTTAGAATAGTTTAGAATGTTAGTTGTTTTATCAAACATATTACTGCAGGGTTTAAGTAAGATCTTACTTTTTGATGAAGAAAAATTTGTATAAACAAGAAAAAAGACGCACACGTTTCTCTCATTGGATAAGATATGGCCCATCCCTCTGACCTTAACCAAAGTAGCCATTAACCATCAACAACTATAGCCAAATTAGACATTAGGTTTCCAACTTACACTGAGAAAAATGGTTTAGGCTACCAAAGTCTTGGCTGCTATAGAAGCAACAAAATATTTTCGATATTTTAACAAAACTTTGGTTAGATTAATTACATTTTGTTTCTTCTATAGCTTTTCTCTATTTTGTTGAAATGCTATTTGTTTTAGCAATCCTATTGCTTCAGGGTTTATGTAGGATCCAACTTTGTGATAAAGAAGAGTTCTTATGAAAAACAAAAAAGAAGCACATGTGTCTCTCATGGGATATGACCCATCCCTCTGACCTCAACTAAAGTAGCCATTGAGGAGACATCAAAAACTGCAGCAAAAATAGTCACTAGGTTTCCATCTCATACTTAAAAACATGGTCTAGACAACCAGAAACTTGGTTGCTACAGAAGAAACAAAATAATTTTGATATTTCAACAAAACTTTGGTGGCATTAATCAAATTATGTTTCTTCTGTAACAAACCATTTTTCTCTATTTTGTTGGAATGTTATTTGTTTTATAAAACATGTTGTTGTAGGGTTTGAGTAGGGCCCATAGTTGTGAAAAAGAAATGCTTTTATAAAGAACGAAGAAAGGAAGCACATGTTCCTCCTATTGGATAAGATATGACCCATCCCTCTGACCTCAACCGAAGTAGCCATTGAAAAGGCATCAACAACTGCAGAAAAAATGGTCACTAGGTTTCCATCTTAGACTAAAAACATGGTCAAGACACCCAAAGACTTGGTTACTATAGAAGCAACACAATAATTTCGATATTTCGAAAAAATGGTGTCACTTTGTGATAGAGAAAAGTTCTTTAGGATTTTCCATGCGGATAAAGACAAAATAAGAAAAAAACTTTTCCATAAAAGTAAATATACTTTGTTTTTTGTGTGTCGGCGCCATGCCAGTTTTATGTCGCGAGGGAAATTTTTCTAGTTAGCATTAAAGGGGCCATTTACACAGTACTAAGAATTTAATTTTAAGACAACATGGGACACACTTTATGGCAACAACACGTTATGAAGATATATTTATGACAATGGATCATGGATTATATTATGATTCTGAATTTCCCGGCTACAGTAAATCATTTTTGTGGAATTATCCCAAATTGTATATTGATTCTGTTACATTTTATAATGAGCAATACCATTTCAAATCCGGTCGTGAGCCAGCTTAGAGTGTCAGAATGATTTAGTATTTGGATATATCATTCAATGGTTACAATAAAGGAACATGTATTTCACGGTTTAATCCATTATTTATTTATTACTATTAATCGAAGATTATCTGCGAATTCTCAAAAACGGACAGAATCTTCTTCAAAATGCAGTTCAAAATGCAGAAATTTCAGTGATTTCCGTAAATATTCAGGAACTTTTCAATGATTTTCAACATTTTCTGGCAACATATTGTTCAGGTTTCCATGGTAAATCCAAGTTTCTACAAAAGTACATACAGACCACTTTTCTTAAAATTATACCACTGGAAACATTTATTCAAATATAAATACAAAATATGCATAATAAGTTTCTTTCATAACTGTAGTACTTTCAATATAATAAACCACAAGTTTTAAACTGTTTCTACTTTAAAAAGCTACCAAGAAGAAAGTTTCGTTCATTTCAACGTCCAGAATTCCAAGCAAATGAAAATTGTCATGTTTGCAGGTTCACTATAAGAGTAAGAAGAGTGTTATAAGCACTTTTGATGTTTATTTTTTCCCTGACGTGTGCGGTCTATGTTTGTGCAGACATGATACATCTACGTTATTATGTAATTGTACACGTAATCTAGGTGTTTTACAACTTGCTCGGAGCATTGCCATGGCCGACCATTCACAATGCTTTTACTAAGACTCAGCAATAAACCAACAAAGCGTGTACTCGTATACGGAAGCTAAATGCTATTTTCAAAACCACGCCTTCAATTTGTCGTACAATGTAGCAAGTGCCTTAATAACATAATTGCATTACATTATCAAATAAATTTGTTGAAATATTTTGGGAATGATCATTCCTTGAATGTGAAATATGTTTGAGCAAAATTTTGGAAACGATGGAATTTTTCGTAAAACTGGTCAAGTATAGCGCTAAGGCTACTATTACGGAATTTTTCAAAACCTATATGATATCTTCCTTTGAGTACCATTTTTGGTAGGTAGCATAGAAAGTATTTTAGTAATGTTTATTAGGGTGTTCTGGAAGATTAAATTTTTAAAAATTGAAGGCTCTCGACAATACTTGTTCATTTAAAGAAAAATTGATGTAGTTTAAATTTGAGTCAAGACCAACAATACCAGGTGAAATTTGATTTTTAGAAAAATTAATCTTCGTGGGTGTTTTTCACAATAATATAATTCATTATACAATAGGCAATGCATTTGAATACTCTTCTAGATGAAGAATTTCTAGAAGAATTCATTAAATTATAATAAAGTAACTTTTGGTGTTGTAGATTAATGTATAAACATAATATTATTGCGAAAAGCAGTCAATTAGATTAATGTTTTGACAAATCTAATTTCACTGTTGAATTCGCGAAAAAAAATCAAGAAAATAATCTTTTTAATATTTTTTATAAAGTAACATCCTAATGTTTATCAGTGAGACCACCCTTATGTTCATAAGCAGGACATGTACATTGTAGATCCTTCTGGCAACATTATTTTTTATAAGTACCAGGATACCATTATACCACTTTTTATATTAAAATATTTTTAATCTTTCATTAATTATGGAAGGATTGGAGGGGGGCGGGTACGGAAAATCTTACGAATCCTTACTTGTCTAAAAGAATCCCTGGAAATTTTTGTAATCCTTTGAAATCTCGATAATTCTTTGGAAATTTTGATAAATACCTTAAAATTTTTTAAATCTTGTGAAAATTCTTTGAAATCCTTGCAATTCCATGGATATAGCACATAATCTCTTGAAATTACTTTCAAACTATTGAGCTTTCAAGAAATCCCTTAAAATCCTTTAAAAAGTTAAAAATTGTAAAAATCATGGAAACCGCTTTAAACCTTAAAAATCCCATGGAAATCGCTTAGAATCCTTTAAAATCGATCGAAACCTCTAAGAATCTCTAGAAATTGGTTAAAATTCTTAAAATTGCGTGAAATATTTGAAAATTATACGTATCCTTTGAAATCTTTGAAATTCCTGAAAATACTTCGTAATCGCATGAAAGCCTTTCAAATCTTTCGAAAACAACTTGCTTTTTTAAATCTCTCAAAATCATTTAAAACCTGTGAAAATCCTGGAAATCGCTTGAAATCGTCAAAATCTTTTCATGGAAATCTTTTCGAATCTCTAAAAATCCCTTATAATACATAAAAATGCATTAAAATGTTTGTAAATCCTTTAAAATATTTGCAAATCTTTCGAATTCCCCTGAAAGCTTTTTAAATCTCTTTTATTCTCTTTAAATTTACGAAAACACATTAAAATCGCCCGATAGCCTTCAAAATTAGTGAAAATATAATTCGGAATCGCATGAAATTCTTTAAAATCGTTTGAAAACCAAATGCTTTTTTTAAATCTCTTAAAGTCCCTTAAAATCCCTTAAAATCCTTCAAAACCCGTAAAAATCTTGGAAATCTTCAAAATCTTAGCTAAATCCCTTATAATCCTTTAAAATCCATCAAAGTCCTGTTAATCCTTTAAAGTCTCTTTAAATCCCTTTATTTTTTTAAATCCGTCCTTTGAAATCTTTGCAAATCTTTCGAATTCCCCTGAAATCTTTTGAAATCTCTTTGAATCCCTTTGAATCCTGGATATCTCATTAAAATTCCCTGATGGCCTTCAAAATTCGTGAAAATAGTTTGGAATTGCATGAAATCCTTGAAAAACCAGTGGCTTTTTTAAATCTCTTAAAATCCCTTAAAACTATATAAAACCTGCGGAAATCCGGGAAATCGCTTCAAATCTTCAAAATCTTAGCAGAATCCTTGGGAATCTTTCCGAATCTCCTAAAATCCTTCGAAATATATTAAAATCCATTAAAATCCCTGATACCCTTCAAAATTTGTGAAAACATTTTGGAAATCGTATGAAATCCTTTAAAATTCTTTGAAAACCAGTGACTTTTTTGAAATCTTTTAAAAACTATTAACATTCTTTGAAATCCCTTAAAATCCTTTAAAATATTTGCAAGCCTTTGAAATCATCTGAAATTTTGTAAAATCTTATGAAATCTCTTAAAATCCTTTTACATCTTTGAAATTCCATTGAAATCTCTCATTATCTTTTAAAACCGTCGGAATCCTTCGGTGGCTCTGGAAATTATTTCAAATCTATTAAAATCTTTTAAAATGATTTAAAATTTGTGAAACCACTTGCAATCCTTTAAAATCGTTTGAGATACCCTGATTATATTAGATAAGTAAGGATTTTTTAAATCGAATTGTGCGTCAACAGCTTCAAGGTTGTTTAGTATCTCAATTAAGACTTTCGTGTAAACACTTTCATGGTCATATTTTGATTTGTCCTTAACCTTGAAAGTGTTTACACGAAATGCTTAATTGTGATAATAAATAACCTTGAAGGTGTTTACGCAAAATTCGTTTCACAAAATGATAATTGTTCAATTGAGATAATAAATAACCTTGAAGTAGTTCACGCAAAATTCGTTTTACAAAATTGCGCAATATCATTTTGTGAAACAAATTTCGCGTAAACAACGTCAAGGTTATTCATTAACTCAATTGCATAATCATCATTTTGTGAAACGAATTTTGCGTAAACAACTTCAAGGTCATTTACTATCTCAATGAGGTATTTCGTGTAAACACTTTTGAGGTTCGGGACAAATCAATATATGACCTTGTAAGTGTTTACGCGAAAGTCTTAATTGATATACTAAACAACCTTGAAGCTGTTGACGCACAATTCGATTGAAAAAATCCTTACTTATCTATTATGAAGAATAAGGTTATAGGAGGCATTTTTTAGGTACATCTCATTTTTCGTAAAAGTTGGCTCATTTTTCTTCGCAACTGTACCTCTCACCTCTCTTTCCCCTTCACCCACACCCGACCTACTCATTCTTTCTTTCACTCCCAGCAATGTGAACGAAGGCCACGATCCAGATCTTGGCCTTTGCAAAACCAGTTCGTGGGGCCAGGGCAAAACCGGGGTAATGTCGAGGCTATTGACCTTACTTCGATCCGGTCGGGAGTCCACATTTCTCACATTATGATGCATCCACTGGATTAATTAAGGTCCCATCAAACAAAGCTGCCGATCGACTCAATTGTCGTGAACGATATCAGCGTTAGTACCGGCACCGTGACACGTTACTAACAATCAATTGTTATCCTATCATCAGCGACGGCGATCGGATTATATTCTTGGGTGTCGTGAAATGTAAACTGGCGACAAGCAAGGCATCATGAACACTGACAATATCGCAGTATCGCACATTGTCGTTACATGAGACGGAGGAGAGTCCAATTTAAAAATTTGATCGAATTTATTGGAAAATTGTGTCTGGTTATCTTTCTCTGAAAGGGAGTTTGCTTGAATTGTTCTTAGGATCTGAGAAAGATAAAAGTAAAATTTTTAAGATAGAATCTTTCATAAACGGAATGAGAAAATTTCGAATAAACATTTCAAATTTTGAAATTTTCATGGACAAGTCTCTCAGAATGGCCCTCTTCAACGAGGAAGGTGGGCATCTCGGGACAGTGAAGGTACGTGGGTTAGAGTTTGCAGATGATAAGGTTGTTATCGAAGAGTCAATCGAAGACTTGCGAGGAATGTTGAGTAAACTGAATGTTGTAACATATTTAACATAGAATCTTTTATAATTGGAACAAAACCATTTAGATGACGATTTTTTAATTTTAAATGGATTTATTTACACACACAAAAATAACCAAACGGAAGAGTTTTCAATAAGACAGTTGAATTTCTCACCAGAAAAGATTATTTTTTTTAACAAAATAGTTCAGTTTTCCAGAAAATAATCAAATTGTCACAAAAAATGGTCAAATGTTTAATCAAAAATGATTAAACTTTAACCAAAAACTGTTGCATTTTCAACCAAATAGTTAAATTTTCAAGCCGAAAAGACGAATTTTTTAGAGGATAGGTTAATTTTTAACATGAAGAGTTACAATATTTCAACAATAACAAGAAACGAATTTTCTACAACATAAATAAATTTTTAACCAAAGAATTTACAAACAAAAATACGAATTATAAACAAAACATTTGAAACCTGAATCAAAAAGATGAATTTTCAAACAAAATATATAAATTTTCCAAAACATAGTTGAATTTTCAACTTATAAGGGATACATTTTCAACCCAAAATTGAATAGTTGAATTAGCATTTAAAAAATTCAATTTCAACAAAAAAAAGTGAATTTTCCAAAATCGTAAAATTTTTAACCAAAGAGATGAATTTTCAACTAAAATTACAAATTATCAACTAAAAAAATAATAATTAATAGTGCAATAACAAAAACATATACTTTCAATACTATAGTTGAATTTTGAACCAAATAGTTCAATTTTCAAGCTACAAAGATGAATTCTCGTCAGAAAATGTAATAGTTGATACTTCAAAAAAAAGATGAAATTTCTAGCCAAAAAGATGAATTTTAAAATAAAAAAGACAAAATTTCACCTAAATACATGAATTTTAAACTATAAAAAGAGATACACTTTCAAGCAGAAATGGAAAAGTTAAATTTTCGGTAAAAAAAGAAATTTTCAACAAAATCATCAAATTTTCAACCAAAGAGATAAATTTTCAATTAGAATCATGAATTCTCAACAAAAAATGTAATATTTGATATCGCATAAAAAATGAATTCTCAATAAAATAGTTAAATTTTCAAGAAAATAATTATATTTTCAACAAAACAGTTGAATCTTTAACCAAATAGATGAATTTTCAACCAAATACTCGAACTTTCAAGCTACAAAGATGAATTCTCAACAGAAAATGTAATAGCTGATATTTCATCCAAAAAAATTTAATTTCTACCAAATGAGATGGATTTTCAACTAAAACTATGAATTCTTGACAAAAAATGCAATATTTCATATTGCAACAATAAAACAATGAATTTTCAATAAAATAATTAATTTTTCAATAAAAATAGTTAAACGATCAAGAAAATAGGTGAATTTTCAAACTAAAAATATGAATTCTCAAAAAAAAATGTAATAGTTGATATTCAGAACCAAACGATGAAAAAGTTAAATTTGAAGTGAAAAAACAAAGAATTTTCAACAAAATTAACTTTTGAGCCAAAAGACGAACTTTCAACCGAACAGTTGAATTTTCAACAAAATAATTTAATTTTCATCAAATTAGTTGAATTTTCAAATAAATAGTTAAATTTTAAAATAAAAGGGATAAATTTTCAGTGTGAAAAATTCATTTTCAACACAAAAAACAAACGAATTCTCATCCAGTCGAATTCAACAAAAAATAAGAATTTTCAATAAAAAATGCTTTTTCAATCAAAAAAAGTAATTTTCAGCAAAATACATCAATTTTCTACCAAATAGTTGAATTTTCAACTTATGAAGGAGGACTTTTCAATCGAAAAAAGAAATAGTTGAATTTTCATTTAAAAAATTTAATTTCAACAAAAAGAAAAGCTAATTTTCAACAAAATGGTTAAATTTTCAACCCAAGAGATGAAGTTTTAACTAAAATTATGAATTCTCAACTAAAAATGTAATAGTTAATACTGGAATAATTAACAAAAAAGATTTTTTAATATAATAGTTAAATTTTCAATAAAATAATTAAATTTTCAATAAAACAGATGAATTTTAATAACTTTCGAGCCAAAACACAAAATTTCTGCAAAACATTTGAGTTTTCAACAAAACAGTTAATTTGCAACCAAAATGTTTCATTTTTAACAAAAAAAAAATAAAATTGTAAACCGAGAAGAATATTTTTCTGCCAAAAAAATACAAATTTTTAACTAAAAAATATCGCTTTTCAACCAAAAATGGAAAAGTTACGTTTTCAGAAAAAAAATTCTAATAAGAAAAAATTCAACAAAACAGTTAAATTTTCAAAAAAAGAGATAAACCTTCAACCAAAAAAATAAATTTTTAACAATGTCATTCAACTTTTACCACAGTATTTTAATTTCCAATTAAAAATATCAAACTTCAGAATAATAGTTAAACTGTCAACAAAATTTTTTTTGGATCAATTTTGTTCAACCCTTAATTTGTACTAAATAAGAGGAATTTTCAACAAAAGAGTTCAATCGCCAACCAACTAAGAATAATTTTCAACAAAAAAGTTGCATTTTAATCCAAAAAATTCAAATTTCTACTGAAATAGATGAATTTTTAAACAAAAATATGAATTTTCAACGGAACAGTTCAATTTTCAACCAAAAAAGATGACTTTTTAATAAAATTGTTGAATTTTCAACCAAGTAATACAATTTACAACTAAAATTGTAATTGTCATGAAGAGGCAAACCCAAAGAAAAAAAATAGAAATATAAGGCAAATAAATTACTGTCGAGAATATGATATCAGGATGGCCGAAAAACTTCATTTGAAAAATACCCTGATATTCCCCTGACCAATTTTTAATTTTTCCTGACCATTAATGTTCAAAGATCCAAATCTGAATCTCGTGAAATTTTTAACATAGAATCTTTCATACACAATGAAAATTTTTGTTTTAAATATTTCAAATTTTCATGAACAAGTGTCTCAGAATGGCCCGCTTTGACGAAGAAGGTATGGATCGCGGGACAGCGAGGGTACGTGGGTTAGCATTCGCCGATGATAAGGTTGTTATGCAAGAGTCAATCGAAGACTTGCAAAAAATGTTGAGACCAAGAAGGTGGGGATCTCAGGATAGTGAGAGTACGTGGGTTAGCGTTTACAGATGATAAGGTTGTTGTGGAAGAGTAAATCCAAGACTTGCAAAGAATGTTGAGACGAACAAGGTGGGGATCTCGGGACAGTGAAGGTATGTTGGTTAGCGTTCGCAGATGATAAGATTGTTATAGAAGAATCAATCGAAGACTTGCAAAAAATGTTGAAACGAAGAAGGTGGGGATCTCGGGACAGTGAGGGTGCGTGGGTTAGCGTTTACAGATGATACCGTTGTTATGGAAGAGTAAATCGAAGACTTGCAAAAATGTTGAGACGAAAAAGGTGGGGATCTCGGGACAGTGAGGGTACGTGGGTTAGCGTTCGCAGATGATAAGATTGTTATGAAAAAGTCAATCCAGGACTTGAAAAGGATGTTGATTGAACTGAATACAGCACTAAGAACAACGGCCTCAAAATTGAAGTAATATAGAGCCTTTTATAAAGATTTCCTGATTTTTGCAAGATTTTTTTCAATATCCCTGAGTTTCCCTGATCAATAAAATTCCCTGACTTTTCCCATATATCCAGGTTTCCCGTATTGTATACTTGCGTATCTCTCATGAATAGATCATCTGTAGAAATCATTCTAGAACTGCATTAATGGATATTTCACTATTTCAGCGAGTTTCAATTAGGATTAAATTCTCTGGGTTCCCCTCACGACTTCGATGTCGATAATTCGATAATTACTCTCGACATATATGATCGCTATTACCACTCACTATACCATTATCATTATTTCAATCGAAATGTCTAGTCATCCCGAAATTCGAGATGAGTAGTCAAATATTCTTCATAAGCTTGGCTAATCGTCCCGCAATTTCGGGACGACTAGTCCCTCCCCTTTTCCAGCTTAATCAAGCTTCAATAAAAAATTCCGGGCTATTTCCGGGTTTTCCGGGCAAAAATTACCTTCTTTTCGGGGAAATAGGGTGATTTTTCAATAAAATGTGGGAATAATTAAAGAAATAATTTCTTTTAAATAAAATTTATGTTGATACCATATTCCTAAGATTTAAGGTTAAAATATATTGCATTTTCGCCGAAATACTGCAATTTTTTATCAAAATAGATGAATTTTTGACAAAAAAGTTGAGGTTTTTAGACAAAAAGTCTGATGTTTTAGAAAAAATTTCACTTGTAAATCCTGAAGGACGAATTTTCAATAAAACAGTTAATTTTCAACCAATTGATAGAAAATTGCAAAATAAAATTAAAACTGAACCAAGAGAAACTGTATTTTCAATGAAATGGTTAAATTTTCAAGCTAAAAAGACGAATCTTTTAGATAAAAGTTCAATATTTAACTAAGAAAGATGAATTTTTATTAAAAAATTATGACTTTTCTACCCAAAGATTAATTTTCAATCCAAACCAATGGATTTTCTATCCAAAAAGACAAATGTTCAACAAAACAGTTGAATTTTCGATGAAAAGGATGACTTTCTAACAAAATAGTTAAATTTTCCACAAAATAATTAAATTTCAAGCCAAATAATAGAACTTATAACCAAAGGAAATGAATTCTAAACTAAAAGTGTTTTCGTAAATTTTCCAATTAAAAATAATGAACTTTAAACCAAAAAAATATGAATTTTTAATCTGAAAGGCGAATTTCCTATCCAAAAAGACGAATATCCAATCAAGTAGTAGATTTTTTAAAAAGTTACTAGAATTTTCTACCTAAAAAAATAAATTTTCCATTTTTCAACAAATGAGACAAATTTTCAAACAAATAAGATTAAAGTGCAAGCAAAAATGTTTAAATTTTAAACCTACAAAATTGGAATTCTCAACAAAAAAAATGAATTTAAAAACAATAATAATAGTTCTTATTTCAAAAAAAAAATATGTATTCAACACAATATTTTTTCAACTAAAGACTTGAATTTTTGAGAAAATAATTATTATTTCATCAAATAAGTTAAATGTTTAACCAAATAGTTGAATTTTCCACTTACAAAGATGAATTCTCAACAAAAAGACGAATTGTAAGTCAAGCCAATTTTCTACCCAAATAAAAGACAAATTTTTAACAAAATACATGTATTTTTATACAAATAGTTTAATTTTCAAGAAAATAGTTGAGCTTTCAATAGTTGAATTTTCAACAACAACAACATTTAATTTTTAACCAAATAGTATAATTTATGGCCAGAAGAAATTAATTTACAAACAAAAATATGATAGTCGACTTTTCAAATTACAATAATTATCTTTAAAACAAAACAAACACAGTTTTTTGACAAAATAGTTGAATTTTCAACCAAATATTTGAATTTTCCACTTAAAAAGACGAATTCTCAACATAAAAGACGAATCTTAAGCCAAGACGATTTTCTATAAAAAAAAACTAATTAAAAAAAAACATTATTTTTCAAACATATAGTTGAATTTTCAACTAAATAGAATTTTAAACCAAAATGAATGAATTGACAAACAAAAAAATAATAATAGACTCTTCAAATAGGTGGAATTAAGTTTCATCAAAAAAAGATACAGTTTTGATAAAATAGTTGAATTTTCAAAAAAAAAATGTATACGAAATAGTAGAACTTTTAATAAAAAGAGATCAATTCTGAACAAAAAAATATAATACTGAACTTTTTAATTTGTTTGCGAAACGTTTAGAGTATCCCTAAATTATAATTTTATCATGCCAATCATTAGTAATTAATTCTATAAAAATTAACCACTAACTTTCAAATCTTAAATATTAAATAAGCACAATTCCATTATACATTATTTTTAAATAGTGTAACGATATTTATTGCAAAATTAAAAACAAATCTAAAAAAGTTGTCCTACATAGGACAATCTATATAACAGAATTTTTCAAACAGAATAATGAATGAAAGAATAAAATTTCTCCGCGTTTGTTTTATAGTCATACGCAATTATAATTTATGCACACAACTTTTCCGGTTTTAATTTACGAAGTTGAAATAATTTTTTTTACCTTTTATCCCGCCTGTCAGTTCTAGCTTGGCACCTGAAAACAGAAAAAAATTGCTTTAATAATCAAATGTAAAATAATTTAAAAAATACTGTGTAAGTTACTGAACTCAATTACAAAAAAAATATTTAATCTGAATCAGGTTCAGATTTCTGTTACGCATAACTAGTAGCACGAAAAAAAGTTAAGACGTTAATTTAGTCGTATAATAATAAATTGGTTAAAATTCGATTGATCTACCGAATTTAAATGATAGAATTTTAAACAAAATGAATTAAACTTCAACCAAAAACAGTTGCATTTTTAACGAAATAATTTTATTTGTTAAAAGACAGTTCAATTCTTAACAAAAAAGATGAATTTTCAATCCAAAATGACGAATATTCCATCCAAATAGATGAATGTTCAACAAAACAGTTGAATTTTCAACCAAAAATGATGACTTTTCCACAAAATACTTGAATTTTCTAATTACAAAAATTGAATTTACAACCATATAGTCGTACTTTGGAACAAAAAATATTAAACTTCAATCAAAAACAGTTGAATTTTCGAAGAAAAGATTAATTCCCAACGAAAAATTAATCTATTTTGTTAAATTAAATTCGATAAAAAAGTTTAATTTTTAACCAAATAGTTTACCCTCCAATCTAAAAAGATGAATTCTTCCCCAAAACGACGAATTTTAACAACAACAATAAAATTGTTCACAAAAAAAAGACAAATTTTCAACAAAATACATAAAATTTTAAATAAATAGTTGCATTTTCAACTAAAAACGAAACATTGCTACTAAAAAATATTTCAACCAAATGGTTGAATTTTCAATTAAAATGATGAATCTTCAATTCTGCAACCAAAAAAATCAAATTTTAATGAGGTACGTCAACTTTTAACCAAAAAAAACTCATTTTCTACAAAGCGGTTGAATTTTTAACCCGCCAATATTTATTTTCTAACAAGAAGATGCATTTTCAACAAAATAATTCAATTTTCAACAGAAGAGATG
>JAABKJ010005802.1:0-22636 GCA_011634705.1 Andricus grossulariae | reverse complement strand
CAGACTTTTTCAATTGGGTTTTCTAATGCATTATTTTCTATCTCGCAGCTCTGTTGCCCTATATCTTCACCTCCTAAGAATTATTTGAAGGAGCCTTTTAAAGCGTCTACTATCCCGTTTGTATCATATAGCATTTCACCTTTGCTATTTCTCATGCTCACAAACTCTGTACGTTTACTCTTCTTCATCTCTCTAAATATTAGTTTCATGGTTCCTTGAAAGTCGTTTTGTAATTTTTTCTCTTCTTCTGTTCTGATTTTACCTTCATTTTCCTTGACTAGTCGTTTAATTTTCCTCTTTTTGTGTCTGTGATCATTTTCAAGTCTATTTCTCTCCTCATCGATAAGACCTTTGATGTTTAACGTTCTCTCGTACGCTTCTTTCTTTTCTTTTTGGGCTGCTTTAATTTCATCATTACACTGTGCACAACCAGATTTTCTTTCTACAACCACCGTACTACATACTTCAGTCGCAGTTTTAACAATTATATCCCGTAACATAGTCCACGCGCCCTCTATATCTTTATTGCTTCTAAGCACATCCCAAGTTGCCTCATCTATGCCTCATCTATGCGTATCATTCATGGTTTAAATTGTACACCCAACTACCACCTTTATGCGTGAATTTTGTTTTGCAAGTCGAAAATCATATCCGAGTTGAGAGTGATTCATCGTACGGTGGAGAGTATATACATATACAGTGGAGAAATGTAACGTCAGTCCCACCAAAACTTCTGTTACTAGGGGGGCATGGAAAACAAAAACTCTTCTTTTTCAGTAATGTACAAATCTCCTGAATACTGTGTAATTCTTGATTTATTGTGATCAAATTCTTTGAAAAAGCATTAAAATATTATGATAAAATTCAGTGAAAACCATTATAATTAATCCCTGGAATCTCTCAAAAAAGCTCTAACATGTCCGAAAATTCTTAGTAAAGCAATTTTTTTGTTCTTTCAATTTACCTTCGAAGCATTAAAATCAATTGGAAATTCCCTTGAATACCTCGAAATAATTTAGAATCATAAGAATTGAGGGAGGAGAAACCTTTGAAATGCCTGAACATTTTTTAGATCTCATGAAACACCATATATATAATTTTTTCCTACTTCCCCGAAGCTCACAAATCACATGAGGGGTGACAGTAGAAAAATGTATCAACAAAACTGAATACTGTGTAATCCTTGATTTATTGGGAGCAAATTCCTTGAATAAGCGTTAACATATCACTAATAAATTCATTAAAAACCATTATAACTAATCCCTGGAATAAACCGAAAATTCCCCTGAATACTTCAAAATCATTCAGAATCATAAGAATTGAAAGAGGAGAAACCTGTGAAATATTTGAAAATTCTTGACATCTCATGAAGGCTTGAAATGTTAGAATTAAAATAATTGAATTGAAAAATTATTGATTTTTGAGAAAAAAATTACCCCCCCCCCCCCGCCTAACTGTCAATCATCAAATGAGCGGCGAAAGTAAAAAATTATTATCAAAAAAGAAAATTGAAGTAATATTTAAATCTTTTAGCTTTAAAAAGTTATATTTCAACAGAAAATTAATTGATATAAATTAGTATAAATAACTCATCTGCAAAAATAGGCCTCAGGATTTTTCTATTTTCTTTCTAATTTCCAAGTTGCATTTGAGTGACACGATAAGCAATCTTTTATGAAAATGTCTGTATATGGAAACACAGTTTGAAGGGAAACTAGCCAAAAGTGTAGAATTTTATATTTGGTTTCTTCCGCAGTTTGAAATAACGACCGTCTCGTTTAAACATTGACGAGTTAAAATAAGATAAATATGTTTCTAAATAACATTGTAATCGGCTCACCAGAGACAGGTATATGATAATTAAAAATTAGGTTTCCTCATCAGGAAAATTTTTGATAGGAAAGTAATAGGGAATATTTGTATGTTATGATAATATTCATTGAAAATGTAGATATGAATTTGAAATTACTGATTAAGAAACTATTTATATTTGTTTATCTCTAATATTTCTGAGATGCAAACATTCCCTATTAGTTTCCTATTAAAAATTTCCCTAATGAGAAAGCCTAAAAGGCCTTCAAACATTTCGCTCTAATGAGCCGATTGCAATGTCATCTAGAAACATGTTTTTCTCATTTTAAGTCCTTTTGTATAATTATGTTACACAAACTGACTTTTTTGAGTATATATTTGAAAAAAACTGATTTTTTTAAACCCACTTCTTTTTAGGCCTTCTTGTGCAATTTCGTTGCACAATATGACTATTTTAAGTTTTTGTTTTCTCATGAAGTTTAACACGTATTTCCAATAAGAAAAAAAGAATCTTTTGTAAATTTAATTGAAAATCGTGAACATAAGCTGAATCGAGTTGAAAATCAAAATAAGTTTTCACAATAAGCCATAAAATGACAACCAAAAATATTTTTTAAATATCACTCTTGCGCTTTTTAAAATACAACTTGTTCTTAATACATAAAATTCTACTGTCTACTGATGATTAGATGTTTATGGGAATTGTTTAAACAATTTATTAATATTGATCACAATATTCTCTCGGAATAATACTAGAAAGTTGCAGTTTTGTCTGTAATTTTCCACATTTTATGAACTTTTCAGTTAGTGTGAGCTAATAATAGTATTCAAGTTAACAAACATTATTGTTTAAACAATTGATTATTGTTCATGATTATCTCCTCTTAGATAATTGCGAGGAAGTTGCAGATTTGCATAAAATTTGTAACTTTGTTTTGGCCTTTTATTTATAAACAAATAGTAAATAAACATTAGAGAGAATCATTTTTCAAAAATCGTTTTTCTTTTTTGTGAATATATTTTTCTAAAATAAAGCAGGTAATTGTAAAAATTTTATCTGACTCTAATTCCCTTCTTACTAGAGACGAAAGTCAGAAACGATATTTACTACAATTGGTCAGAGTACCGAAAGGAATTTCCTGACTACAGTAAGTCTACCTTCTCCCAGATGATGTTATAATCAATTAATTATTTGACTTAGACCTTTTGAATCTCTATATATGTATATTGTCATCGATGACAATGCGTTTTCTCCAGAATGGGACGGAAGTGGGAGCTGATAGTAAAATATGTGCAATTTAAAATTGTAATGTTACGCTTTGTAATACATTTCGTGCGGCAATTAAAAAAATATATTATAAGTCACTTACAGACCTACTCATCCGACTGTCTCCTACTTATTTAATTATTTGTCTTCATGTCTGCAACTGTGAGATAGTCTTTTTGTTCAAATAAATATTTTTGAAACATTGGCAAAAGAGTATAAATAATAATTCACTTTGAAAAAATACAATACCATTTGAAAAATGATTCTTCTTGATATTAATTTAATATTTGTTCTTAACTAAAAAGTTAAAGCAAACATGAAGATTTCTGAAAAAGCGCAACTGTCTAGCAATAATGTACTGGAAGATAATTATAAACAATAGTAGTTTGTTTGAACAATTATGTTTGCTAAAATGCATTAATTATTTCTTTATACTAATTAAAAAGTGGATGCAAAGTGGGAGATTATAGCAAAAACTGCAACTTTCTAGCATTATTATAAAAGACTATTGAGATGAATAATGATAAATTGTTTAAACAATTATTTATGTTGAATTTGATTGACCGATGCATCGATCTAACTGAAAAGTAGAAAATAAGTGGTAAAATGCGGAAAACCCGCGTCTTTCTAACTCTATCCTGAGAGAAAATTGCTGAAACCAATAATAAATTGTTACAACAATTTACTGAAACATCTAATTATCAGTAGAAAGTAGTATTTTATGTATTATAAAACATTTGTATCACAAAAACCACAAAAAAATCATAATGAGCGCCCAAAAACTCGCAAAACCCAATTGTTCACTCGAGGGGTTTTTATGGGTGATATTTAAAAAATAAGTTTTGATTGGTATCATATGGCTAATCGTGAAGAGAAATGTTGAGTTTCAACTCGATTCACCTAATGCTGACGATTCTGAATGAAATTTACAAAAACGTCTTTTTTTAAGGGAAATACATGTAAAACTTCGTGGGGCTTGCGTAACCTTTAAATATCTTGTTTTTAATGCATTTATTTTTTTGCGGATGTAAACAAATTTCCGGGTGATATGCATGCAAATAAAAAAAAAAGAAATTTCACCACCATACTGGACACCCTGAAGTATTGTTGATTAATGACATCAAATTTTGATTAAATTTATAATATTGTAGTGTATGTCATAATAAAATAATCTGCATCAATAGATCAAGTATGTACGTGCATAAGATAATAAAATTTTCTTTTGAGGAGGAACTGCAGAATATGATGATAGTTATAGAGGGGTACCTCGGGGCTAGTAAGTAGATCGATAAGTTACTGCCAACATCTGCAATCAATTAGGTACGAAATAGGCCGCATTATTTGCATTATCAGCAGAACAGAGCTGACCTGTGCTGACCTTTACAGGTTTGACGAGATTTAATGCAACGTATGTGTAATGCGTATCGCTGCGTTCCCAGGTGCCATTCGAAACAGAGGGTGCTCAACCCCAAACTAGTTTATGTATGGCCCAGGAACGTCATTACTGGGCCAAAATGCATTCACCATATATTGGCACACACGCTGGAAAGGCCGTAATCCCCGTGTGTGAATGCTCAGCTCATTAATTTTAGTGACCGTTAAATCGATGTAAATCGATACCTGCTATAACTAAACCCACATGAAAGGTATTTCACTCAAAACTGATAACCTCTCTCTCAATAACCAATCCATATACAAATTTCTCATCAAATTCTAAAAATCTAATCGGAATTCCTATTTAGTAGTGATTTGTGTGACAAGAGCGCAAAAAGAGGGGCCTCTCAAGGAGCATGAATTTTGCGCCCGAGCAAAGTGTGGCACAGAGGGGCCAAAAACAGTTTTTCTGGACAAATTAGTCTAGAGCTTACAATTTTTATCCGATTTGAGCATTTTCTTTCCAATAAAAGTTAACTAAATTTTATGGAGATTTGTGAGAGACGATTTCCAAATTGTTTTTCTGTTTATTTTTTATTTAAGAAAAAAGTTGACATTTTTCATATATATTCTTTTTATACACGATTCTATTTTTTACAACTATTTATATTTATGTAAAACATCACGATATCAGTGAAGAAACTCCTTACAAATACTGTGAAAGCCGGATTTAGCTCCCCTGGATTGTGCCCTTCCGAGAATTGACGCCACGCCCTGGGGATACGTGAGAGGGGTTTACGGCGGGATTTGCGGTGTGCACTCAGGCGTGACAAGACAGAGAGAAACAGGAGAGAGATAAAACAGGAGAGAGACAAAATAGTTCCGAGTCTCTGTATTTAACGTCAAGTTCAGCCCCAAAACCGGCGCTGAATCCAGATTCGACTGTAATACGCAGCAGGTTAAAATATTCAATACAATTTTATTAATTTTTATATCAACAAATTGATTAGTGAAAGTGCTACTTCAAGATTAAAAATACTTCGAGATTTTATATTTCAATTTATTGTTCGGTATATACATAAAAACAATGATCAATTACAGTTTTTTAACGTTCTAAAGTAATTGTTAATGTTATAAACAAGTTTATTTAAAAAATGCATATCTTAGCCGTTTCGGGCTCTAAAGACTTCGTTCTAGTTCAGTCGCCACTAACACGTCTGTATGCACTAAGAGGTCCTTCAGATGCTTTTTGTTTAAAAGGTTACAAAAGTCCCCTGATTACGAATATCTTGGTTATTTTTTAAAAATCCTGTTCAGTTTTTGTTGAAACCGTTTTTTAACAATTTCATTATTTATTAACAAAAAAATATATATATATTTTTAGCATCTCTTAAAAAAAAATAAAACTTTTTTGCTACTTGCAATTTTGTACCTCAAAATCTATTCCTCAGAAAAATTTGAAACTTGTACATTGTCGATATCGAGGATAGATCTTTTGAAAGAAAAAGAAATCTTTCGATCGGATGAAAACTTCTTTCAGTGTACTAGTGTTAAAAAAATTCTATTTTCAAGAGAAAATCGACTAAACTTTTAATCTGTTAATTAAAAATCATCCAGGCTAATCAGTGTCATAATTTGCCCTAAAACTATTGCAAACCCGATACCTTCCATCAATAACATTAATTATTCTTCATAAACTCTCATGCTTTATTATTTATAACAATTCTTATGAATAAAAACCCTCAATTACCAGAATTGATTTTTTTTGGAAATTTTTTATTAACCGTGGACACAAGATAAAACTTTGTACTCTCGCGACATTTTATCGTACGACGAGTTATTAGTTATTTACAGCCTTTTAAATAATATATTTTTTATAAATATGCATCCCCTGAATAATTCCAATTTTCTATGGAAAATTGGAAAAATGTGCAACAGTAAGAAAAAGTTTACAAACGAAAACAAATTTTGTTAAAAAGTAGCGCATGAGGACCCTGAATATGTATAATTATCATTGATTCATTGTAATTAAAATAATTTATTTTTTTTTTTAACTTCGTGCAAACAATTAGAAGGCAATATTTTTATAATGGAAACAGGTTAGGCTACGTTTACAATTTCAGAATAGGGTCTATTTCTTATTGTTTTAATAGAGTTAAAAACGTTACAGCATCCACTCATTTTATAAAATTGTTCTAGTTTTAACTTTTTCAAAGTTTATGACCTTTTTTAATTACTATAAACAGTCATCAATAAGTTCATATATTTTTCCCAAGAAAGTAGCTGTTTTACACTATTAAATTAGGAAATATCTTGACTAATCGAACTAGTAATTTTTTACTAATCTTTAGTAGCCTACTTTTCGCTGATCAAATCTTAAAAATTTCACGAGTAATTAGTTAAGTTTTTACAAATTTTGATTCAGAGAGGCGATAAAGTATCTTCTGTATAAGAAAAAAGCTATGAAATAATACTGAACTGAAAAACTGAACAAAGCAAACTATTTTTGCAAAGTTTCTTAAATACTGGAAAATTTCCATAGAAAATTAGAAAAATTTACAATCTTGAAGAGTTTTAAAAATCAAAAAAAAATGTTTGAGTAGTAGTATATGAGGACCCTGAATGTGCACAATTAATTTGGAGCCCATTGATCCCTTGTCATTCTACAGCATCGCTTTATTTTCTTAAACTTTAATATTTTTCACGGTTGGCAGTTTTTTTTAAAATTATTATTTACAGTCCTAAGTGAATTTATTTATTTAAATCAACCAATTAATTAATTTTTTAATATTGAATCAGTAAGTCTCTAATAATATCCAGTGGCTCTCTTAACGCTAATCGAATCTGTAAAATTTTATTAGTAATTAGTTAAATTTTACCAATTTTGATTTAGAAAGACCTCAAAGTATCTTTTGCATAGGAAAAAAAGCTATACAATTAAAATGCATTTCTTTAGGCACTTAATATCATATTTATTCAAGCTGATGCTTATACAAAGCAAGTAATTTTGACAAAGTCTGCTAAGTAATATACAAACGAAAAAAAATTTAAAAATCGAAAACAGAACTCTGTTGAAAAGTAGTGCATGAGGACCCTGAATATGCAAAATTAATTCACATAGCCCATATCGATCCATTACAATTTTAATATGACCTTCTTAGTGTTTCAATAGAGTTAAAAATGTTACACCATAGCGTCATTTAATAAACTTTTCTATTTTGATTCAAAGAGCAAAGAAGCTTAAAAACTAAAATATAATTCTTTAAGCACTCAAGTTCATACTTATTCCCATCCTGCCTGATTAAGAAAACAGATTAGCCATTATTTATGTTGACCTGGTTGACCTTATATCAAACCAAACGATTTTTTATTAACAAATGAAAAGTCTAGACGATTTCCACTTGAAAATCGCAATTTTTGAAGAATAATTCATAAACAGAAGGTTTAGTTCGACCGGCAGATTTCTTTTTGCTTTCAAGAGATCTGACCTCGATATAGATAATGCACATTGCACATCTTCAAAATTTTTGTGAGAAATATATTCTGAGGTACAACTGTGCTAATATGTCAATTTGGTTAAAAATTTATGAAAAAACTGCTAGAGGCAACAAAGTTTGATTATTGCTCAGAAATACTAAAGATGATTCTGTAAAATTTGTTTGACAATAAACAATGAAGTTGTTTAAAAAAGAGTTTAAACAAGAACTGACCAGAATTTCGAACAAATAATCAAGATCTTCGTAATCAAGGGACTTTTTTGACCTTTCGAACAAAAGCTTTTCGGGGACCTATAGTGCATACAGAAGTATTAGAGGCAATTCGATTATTCCTTGAACAAAATTCATCAAGAATTTGTCGAAGATAAATGATATACACGATTTTCCAATATTTCATGAAAATTGTAGATTGCTAGAAATCTTCAATAAATTTGATGAACAAATACATATTTTCGTGAATTTTCAAACGGCATATATATAGTTTTTCCAACGGAATCATCATTAAATTACTTATGAAAATCTTTCGGTTATGATACTACATCTACAAAAAATCATTGTTTTATGCAAATTTTTATAAACAAATTCAATTAAACAAAATAGCTGATTTTTTAATCTAAAAGTTCAATGTTTAACTAAAAAGATGAATTATTAACCAAATCGTTAAATTTTCAATTGAAAAGATTAATATTGAAACAAATAGTTAATTGTTCTGACAAAAAAGTGAAATTTTCTAACAACTATATAAATTTTCGACCAAATAGTACAATTTTAGAACCAAAATATTCTAATATGCATTTTTCACCAAAGAATTAATTTTTACCAAAGTAGTTCAACTTTTAATTAAGTAGTTAAATTTTTAAACCAAAAACATAAATTATTAACGAAAAATGTAACAGTTGATGTTTAAAACAAAAAATATTTTTATTTTAGATCAATAGAAGTTGAATTCAACCAAAAAAACTAATTATAAATGAATTTATAGCGAACTTTTAAACATTGAACCAATTAGCTGAATATTAAACAACAACAACAAATTTTCAAACAAAAATTTACCAGTAGACATTTTTACAAAAAGATTTAATATCAAATCAAAAACAGTCAGAATAAATCAAAATATAAAGATTTTTCTATGAGGAAGCAAAAGACGAATTTTTAAGAAAATAGTTGAATTTTCAACCAAAACAGAAGAGTTGAATTTTCATTCAAGAAAGATTTTAGAGTAAAAAACCATACAGAATTGCAACCAAATTGATCAATATTCTACAAGGCAATTGAATTTTCTACAAATAGTTTAATTTTCTATAAAAATAGTAGAATAGTTGAATTTTCAAGTAAAAAAAATAACTTTTTAATATAATTGTTGAATTGTCATTCAAAATATTTAATTTTTAACAAAAGAGTTGAATTTTTAACCAAAAAAGTAATTTCTCAATTGAAAATATAATAATGGACTATTTACTCAAAAATAATTATCTCAAAGAAAAATTTGGATTCTCCTGTTAGACTCTATTAACTCAGCTTGCATTTCAGTGAAAAAATGAGAAAAACAAGAGAAGAGGTGAATTGGGGAAAGACTGTGAAGCCTGCAATAAATAAATACAATTTTTGATAATCTATAGTCTGAAGAATAATAGTTTAAATTAACATTGAAGTTCATTTCTACTACTTTTAAAATATTAGGTTAGAAAACTAAGAATGATTCTTCGAAAATAAAGTTATTTTTCTACTGCACGTTTTGATTACGCACTAAATGGTTTTTATTCGGGACTAGTCAAAATGTGTTTGTCAGACAACACAACATTTGAGGCCTTAAACTGAAGTCAGTTTAAATAAAAAAAAGCCAAACCCCTGGAAAATATAACCAGGTGAACTTTTCTACATGTTAAAGGTCTAAACGGTTAAATATAGAAATTATTAAAATCGTTGAAATGTTTAGCGGGTCAAGCGCGCAGCATTAATTACAAGTTTATGAGGAAGCCAAGTGCTCGTAAAATGAGCAATAATATAAAAACATTGTTGTCGAAGGTCAGACCACAAAGATGAAAAAACATATGTCATAAGTGAGAGGTTCAGGAGACAAAGATGAAAGGTCAGAGATCAATTTTCAAATGTGATATGACAAAGATCATATGTCAAATGTCAAATAATTGAGGTGATAGATACAAGGTCAGAAATCAAAGGTAAAAAGATAAAGGTGAGAGGTCAAAATGTAAAGGGCATGTTATTTCATAGGTCAGAGGTCAGAGGTCAGATGTCAGTAGTCAACAAAGAAAATTGGAAAACTAGAATCATCGATTGAACATTTTTATTGTGTTTTTGAAATATAATGATAGCTGAGGATCCTAAAATGTTTTTTTTGTTGTTAGGAGACCGTTTAAGATTAAACTCTAGTGTTTTGGTTTTGCCGCGCTTTTTTCGCAGAAATTGACTCTGTCATAATACAGATATTGCACAATGCCAGCTGACAAGATATTAGAACGAACCCCATTAAGAGAAAGTCACACGATGCACAGGATTGTCAATTATTCAGGCATGACATGAAGGCTCGTCATTGTGTCTAGATGGAAACTCTAGCAACATTTCTGTCGACCACTCATACCAGCGTTTGCGCTTCCCTGCAAACTTTGCAGAGGTTCACTAATGTACTACATTGGATTTTATTGTTGCATCTACTAACTGAATTTGAAACTGCTCTAACGCTGTGAACGAATTTTCAAAAAAGTCATCCTCATATTCCCTTTGCCAAATAATTCTCGAATTCAATTATATCATTTGGAATGAGGAATTGAAAAAGAAGTTTATTAGATTATTCTTCAATAAATTAAAAAGATAAAATTTAAAATATAAAAAATAAATTTAAAAATCAAAAACATAAAATTGAAATATAATAATAAGAGATCAGGAAACATTTTCCTATTCTCATCCTAATGAGAAGGTATTGGTCTTATGTGAGATTCGACTTAGTCGGTTTTCATTAAATCTCGACGATTTGAGAGCCCCCCTGGATAACAAAAAAAACTATTTTTACGAAGGTGTCTGTCTGTAGTCTGTAGGCACGATAACTTCTGAAAAAATGATCAAACTGCATTGACGTTTGGCACACTTTTAAGACTATAAATACCCTGGCAATTCCAGGGGTTTCAGGTTTTCCAGGTAGGGTAGACACCCTGTATACTCATACATAATATTATTTTTTAATACTTGTTGTTAGCCAGCTGCCATCTTTAATTGAAATCGATTGAGAATTGTGACAACAATCCGGAAAAGCTGTAATGCATAATTTTATGAGATAAGGATTTTCGGTATAGCTTTTTGTACTTAGTAGCAAATTGTTACCGCGAATCTTGATTTCGAAAAGATTCAAAATGGCAAAAAATTAGATTTTAACCTACCTAGTCTGTTTTACATTTTAGACGTTTGAAAATTTTTATAAAAGCTTTCTTATAAGAATATAAAAGTTTATTGTTTAAAATATAATTATTTGATATAGCAATATTTCAGCATTTCAATAACTGTATAGTTACAAATCAAGTGAATACAGTAAAATGAGGTGACAACAAGTTTCCCAATCTTACCTTCTTATTACAGGGCTAGCCTTGATCGAGTTCAAGCCAAAAGTGCTTGCGCATGCAGTATTTCTTTAGTACATGTTTTGGGGATGTCCCGGGTTATTTGTAGACAGTACAGAACAAAAATTATACGACGCATTTTTCAGGAAAACTATTTTTTTTTATTTTCAACGATTAAAAATCTCATTTTTCTCATCAACGATGTAAAATATGAATAGCATTTCATGGTTCAAAATTGTTCCTATTCCTAAAATCTATGAAATTATAAGCATACTAGTTGTTTATTTTGTGCAATTCAACAAGTTTTTCCATAAAATAAAATAAATCGAAAGAAACGGACCAAAAACGCTTATATTCAAACGAACTTCAACATTTTTTTACATGTTTGCTTTTAGTTCACCCTCCCAGCAATTTTCCTCCGCTCAAGTGTGTCAGATTTCGAACATTTCTAGTATTTTTTGCTTTAAAGCATTACTGATCAACGTCCATATGAGCACTTCTTCAAAATTCCATTGATTTATTTGATTTAAATTTGTTTTGAAATTCAATTTCCGCTAAAACAAAAACGAAAAAGGATAGAACTAGGAAAAATATTTAAATCCATTTAAATTTTATTCCATATTCAGCGTCTCGTGGGCGAAAATTTGTTTTCAAATAAAACAAGGAAAATATTGGAATTCATTAACAAAAAAATAAAAATAAAATCAAACTGTGTAGGATTTTCCGAAGAGCTTGAAATCAATGTTAAGGCATTTATAGAAAACTTTAAAATGAAATGAAATAAAAATAAAATTTTCAAAGGATTTTAGGAATTTTAAAAGAATTTGACATTATTTCAAGGATTTTATTGAATAACTGGGGACATTGGCTCTGAATTAATAATGACTCAGGGTACGAGAAAATATCACACGAATGAAAAGTTTTATTTTGTACCAAAGATGAATATGAAAATTAAAATGAATCCTTTTTCTTCATTGAGGGTTTTTGTTAATAATAATAGTTATAAAGAATAAGAAAAAAGGTGATAGCGAACATCTTCAAAATTGTGGCTTGTAGGAAAGAGAAGATCCATGAAAAATATATAGTTTATAATGCTGTGAATAAATAATAGCTCATCATATGAAAAAATGTTACGAGATTAAAATATTTCAGTTTGGGTCAAGGATTAATAACAAAATTTAAAAAAATCTATTCTGTGCATTGAGGGTTTTTGTTTATAGCGATTCATATAAAAATAAAGCAAGAGAGTTTATGAACAATAAACAATGTTATTGATGGTAGATATAGGTCTTGCAACGGTTTTAGGGAAAATTATGACACTGCTTGACCTAGACGATTTTTATCAACAAATAAAATGTCTAGACAATTTGCTCTTAAACATCGCAATTTGAAAAAAAAAATATTTATTTGCAACGCTGTAAATTGAAAGAACTATGACAGGTAAACAAATTTTACATTTGCTCAGAAATGCAAAAAATGGTTTTATAAACATTCTTTGTTAATAAATAATAGAATTGTTAACAAAATTGTGTAAACAAAAGCGGATTAGAATTTTGCAAAAATAACCAAGATATTCGTAATCAGGTGACTTTTTTGACCTTTTGAACAAGTAATCAATTATTATTTTATACTAGCAATATTGTACGCCCCCAATAGCGCTCGAGAAAGACTGCTTTGTCAATTAATTAGGTATTTTCACTTTAACCACTAGCTAATTTCACTTCGTCGAGTGCTGAGGGGAAAACAATGGACAAAGTGCATGGGATAAAACTTTATTTTTTTGCTATCTTCGTAATGAATAATGATGATTATTATATTATTATTTCAGTAAATAATTCTTAAAAAAATAAAAACTGTCCATTTTTTTCTCCTCAGCACTCAACGAAGTGAAGTTAGCTGGCGGTTGAAGTGAAAATACCTAGAAATAGAGAAGGAAATATTTTGTTTCTTTTGAATATACTTCAAAAAACGGTTCTTTCTCAATACAATTTTTTTAATTATTCATTTTACTTACATTGCACTTCAACGTCATGGGCTTCATGTTTAAAATTATCCCAAAAAAACCTGGTATTTTCTTAGGAATCGGTCCAAGTGGCCGGGGAAAAAAACAGGTGTGCCCAAGGTTTAGACCTATACTTAAACCTAGGTTAAAACATAGGTTCATGTCCGCCGCGATTTTTTTGTTTAAAAAAGAAAGTAAATTAATGCGGCCAATTTTCGGCAGAGAATTCGGTATATTCATTGAAAATAATTCTAATTCATATATTTATTCGAGTCAGAAATCGATTTTATTAAGAATTTTAATTTGTATTAAAAACTGGTAGACATTTAGCTGCTACTTTGAAAAAAAAATCCTGGGAGGATTTTGAAGCATTAGTGAAGAATGATTGAATTTGCCTAATAATTATTCCTTAAGAGAATTTTGCTACGGAAAAATGTATTTATTTTGCTATAAGTCCAAAAACGTCAATTGACTTCTCAAAAAGCGATAAAACAAAAACATCGATAACCAACATTGAAGAAGGAACATCGATGTATCGAAAACATCGAAATCGAAAGCGAAACATCGATGTTCCTTCTTCGATGCTGGGTATCGATGTTTTTGTTTTATCGCTCATTGGTCACTAAAAGTTTTAGATTCCGAAACTTGTGTTTTGATTGGTCCATTCGGTTGACATCGCTTGAATCTCGTAACTAGCGTGCTACCGTGACCAAGCCGACGCCAACGGAAAAATTTCAAAAACAAAGGTGAGTTGAATGCATTTTTTAACTTATTAAATATTATTTGGATGAAAATAAAAACAAATTGTACATCGGATTTATTTAATATTATCTTTTTGCTTAAAAAAAAGACTTATTTATTAATTTCTAAATTAATCTTCAGGACTCACTGAATTTCGTAATAAAATCGTAATATACCATATAGAAGTTGTATTGGTTAATTATTATCTTTTCTCCAAATCCAGAATATGTATTGGAATTTATTTAACTTTTGGTTGAAAATTTGATATTTTAAATTAAAAATTGATCTTTTTTATTAGGATTTTTTTTTTATTTGGAAAATTAGTCTTTTTTGGTAGAAAATGAATCTTGCTGGTTAAAAAATCAACTTTCTAGTTGAAAATTTAACTGCATTGCTGAAAATTCGTTTATTTTACGTTTTAAATATAATTTTCTCGTCTGAAAATTTAAATATTTTATTTTTGGTTCAAAATTGATATTTCAGATTAAAAATTGATCTTTTATGTTTGAAAATTCATGTATTTTGCTGAAAATTCGTCTTTTTTGGTAAAAAAAAAACTAATCTCCTTGGTTATAAAATCAACTTTGAATTCTGCATTTCTTGAAAACATAACATTTTCTAACATTATTTTTGTAGGTTGGAAGCTTTCTATTTCAAGATGAGAAAAAAAAGTGAAGTGTGGGAACACTTCACTGAGGCTCCAGGATAAATGGGAATTTATACTTACTGTCGCAAAAATATGAAATCAAGCGGAAATACTTCCAACTTAAGGGACCATTTACGGGCAATTCATCAAATAATTGTTGAAAGTGAAAAGTGCAAAAGGTCTTAAAAGTGTCTAGGACAAGAGTGATTCAAAATGCACCAGGAGGTTAAAGTCTACCAGCAGTTCCAGGGCCTTCAAATCTATTAGTGCAAGAGGATGATCCAGGAGTACTAGGGTCTTCAACTGCACAAGAGCAAGAAGAGGTCACTTGTAGCACATCAGATCCTCTCACCTCTAGTAAAAGACAAAGTGATCTCTTCCAAAAAAGTATCACTGGTGTTTTTAAAAATATTTCTGCTTCCAAAAAAGAAGGCATAAAATACAAGAAACTCACTGATGATATTCTTTACATGATTTACAAAGATTATGAACCGATGGCTATGATAGAAAGCCAAGGTTTTAAATCTTTCATGCAGAGTGATTTTCCCCATTGTGAAATTCGAAATCGAAAAACTATAGAGTCTCAGTTAGAGCAAAAGTACAAAAAAGTGTCTTCAAAGTACCAAGAATTTATTCGAAAATCTGACAGTCTCACTTTGACGACGGATATATGAACCGATACGATGAACACGAGAAGTTTTTTAGGCGTTACCGCGCATGTTGATCATAATGGAGAACTGCATTATGCAAATTTAGGAGTTCATGAAATCAACTCCTAAATTTGTAGTTTCATGCATTTTTCTGAAATAATTTAGTATCTGATAAAACTATATAGGGTAAGGAGGGGCAGCACCGACCAGTTAACAGTCAATGATTTTTTTAAAGTTAATAAGATGTAGAATTGATCCATTTTTTTAATTTCGAGTCCTACATTATTGTATATCATATCTCTATAAGTATTAATTACATGAATAAAACAATGATTCAATTATTTCTAACAAGCTGTAATTCATTGGCTTTGCCCCGCACCGGAGGGCAAAGCCGACCGCAGCTTTTTATAAAAATCAAAACATTTTAAGATGGGGAAAATGTACTGGAAAAATTACATTTAAGCATATCCAGCAAGAAGAATAAGTTACTTTTAATGAAAATAGAGATAGCTGTGATATAACCTCTTATTCGTTGACATAATAATAATATTTAATAGTTTCTTGCATCATTTAGGCCAGGAGATAAGTGGCTGTTCTACATTACCGATCACTTATAATAACCTAAGCACTTTTAAACTACTATTTTCGTCGGGCTTGCCCCCCTGACGAGGCCTCAATTATTCACGATATTTAATATACTTTGGACTTGAATTACGTTCAATGACTATAATGAAATAATGTGATATTGTTTTATCTATCAAAATAACAAATTTTGATACTGCAAGTATTGCCATTGATGTTGAAAACTTTATATTTCTTCCAGCGAATCTTCCACTCTTTCGTTGGCAGAACTGTTTTCTGCATCATTTTTCTTTTACAACTTCAATTTTCAAGCTTTTAGTAAGTAACACTATCTCTTGATTAAAATAGATTTATTTAATGCAAAGTAAAATAAAAATTGTTAGATAATAACGATTTTATAAGCAAAAGTCGCCTTTGCCCCACCGGTCGGCGCTGCCCCTCCTTACCCTACCTCCAAAAAGTGTATGTATACTAAAAAATATTTCCTGATCTCTTATTGCTGTATTACGATTTTATATTTTTAATTTATTCAATTATAATTGAAAAGTGTCAGTAATTTTTTTTATTATTTTTACACTTTTCAATGTATGAGGTTTCAAAAATATAACAAATGTATGATCTTTTTGAAAAAAATTCCTAGTCTCTAGTGCAATTGTGAGTTTGATCATTTTTAAATTTGCTGCGTTGGAGTTCTGTTGATCTTTTCGATAAAATTTTGTATATAATAAAAATATATTGCCTTGAAAGAAAATATCGGAAAAATACCGATTAAGGTATAGGCAAATATAACGTTGTATCAACAGAAACACTTTTATTTGAAATTATGTTCATAATATGAAAAGAGATTTCTACCCAATGATTTTCTGTCCTATCACACAAAATACCCGAGTATCAAATTGATCCAGAAAATCGAATCAATACGTTGCACAATGGGCAGTTTTTACTTATGACACCATATATTAGTCAACTTTTTGCCAAATTTTATTACCCAGGATTTTTGTGTATTGTCGTCGTCATTGAATAAACAATAAGGTATGAAAATATATACCAATATATGTGCCCAGTTTAAACAAAAATCCAGCAAAATAGATTTTTGTTGATCCAACGTTATCTCTACCGAGGCTTCAATTGTTCTCTGAATAATGTTTTTATTGTTCACCTGCTCTCTATATTCAAATTGGTAGAAATTTTAGTAACGCAATTCGTAGCATTGTGTCTGACTGTTAAATTAGTAATTTTACCACTTTCTACTAAATGAATTAGTAAAATTTATTTCTCAATTATGGTGAGATGTTAAATCTAAACTTTTTTATATCCGGGAATAATGAATACATTCTTTTGGGGGAATTAGGAAAAATAATTATATTTTCCCAAATCTCAAAAGGACACGTTCAGACTTTTATCCAATAGTTGTTATAAGTTGAAACGTTTCGGTAACGTGCCATTACCCACATCATGCGCATGATGAGCGTAACCTACGTTACCGAAACGATGCAACTTATAACAACTATTGGATAAAAGTCTGAACGTGTCCTTTGGAGATTTGGAAAAATATAATTATTCTTCCCAATCCTCAAGACAATTTTTAGTAAGATTTATGTTATTGAATGAAATAATTCTTTTTCAATAATTTTTTATCAAGACCAGTGATAACCTGCGGATAACCCCCTGAGAAAATATACATCATTAGCTTATTCTTATTATTATTACTATTGGCTTGTTTAGCCGGTGCATTTAAGTCCTGTGATACTGCAGTTAAACACCTATTGTACATATACCGCCAGACGACTCCACCTCACTGGCAATAAGCCTGTGAACATTTTGTTTTAATAAGGAGGTATTAGTATCACTGTATTAATTTAATCACAACTAGTGATAAACCGCGGCTGCATCCGACTTTATTAGAAGTACTCGCATTTGTCTTGTCGTTTAGCCAGGGGAGAGGAAAACTACAGAAAACCACCTTCCGATTTAAGCCGGTTTTAGACAAACGAATTTAAAGGCAGGCCTCCAACTGGACATTAGCTAAAATGCAGCGAATACACAAGCTAATCGTACTTCGTGAATGGTCACCTATCCTAGTGCTATCCGCGCTCGAAGTGGCTTGACATCTGGACTCTTTCCGAGTCGATATTCAGCAATTTCTTGCAGTGCAGGAGTGAGGAAAATTTGCATTTTTCTAAATGCCATGCCGCAGCAATCCTTTTTTTTTGCGTGAGAGAACAAACGTTGACGTTTTTATCAAATATACAAAGGGTCGCCTGAGCGCGAAAGATTGACGCTGAACTTAAATCTCGCTTACTGTTCACTGGACACGCAAGCTCGGCATTGCACCATAAAACATTTTCAATCTCATTTACGATTGCAGGCCTGTTGAAAAATTGCCGATGTCAGTCGCACGTCCAGTTACCTTCAATTTTCACCTTCCATAAATCTTCCCCGCGTTTCGGATACAGAAAAAAGTGCGGTGCAAGCGTTTAACGATTCCTTCCTGTCACCCCCCGTCGTCAATATCACCTCGATCAAGATTTTTCTCATTTTTTATGCACACATGGTGTATAACACATTTTTTACCTGCTAGTCCAACTCTGGACCAGCGATTATATTTTTTATGTATAGATTTAAATTCCACTGCAGAAATATCGGAAAATAGTTAGAGCTTTCAAATACCCTTATGACTAATTCCATTTCAAATCAGTCAAAATTTAAAGAAAAGTCTAGGTCATGGTATTCTATGGTGAAAATAAAGAAACTGGTATTTCACAGTTTAATCACCAATTCTTTTTTTTATTTGTTACAAACATTCGAAAATTGTCTGCAAAATCTTAAAAATGAATACGAAGTTTTTTCAAAATGCATTATTTTCTGAACGAGATTAGGTATCTGAGATTTTATTTTCTTTTTATTCGACATGGGAATTCTTGCGCATTCAATTCCTCTACCAAGAAATTGAAAAATGACAAAATGGCGGCTGTTTTTCTGAATTTATTGAACGTTGATTTTCACAAAAATCCCATTTTTCACATTTATTTATTTTTATTTTCGAGAAATAGCTGGTAATGCGTTTAGTATAGATATCACGTAAGTTTCGTTTTTGCTAAACCACTACTTCACAATGAAACCAATTATTTTGGGCAAACCAAATTTCTGCATTTTGGTCGGAAACAACAAAAAGCATCTCCTTTTCATGTTTTCAAAATTCGATGAAAAAAAATATAAAAGATTTTCTGGAGAGTCCCACCTTTTTTATTTTTTCTTATATTTTGTTCTCAGTTTCTGCTCATATAAGAAACATTTTTTTTTACCTCTCGTTATTTCCGAGAAAAATACAAAAATTCGTTTTTTCAAAAATAATTTTTTGTCAATTTCACTAAGAACGAAACACACGCAGATAGTGATTCTGCACAAATAAACTGTGAACAGAAAAAATCTGTGAATTATTTCCTTGGTATCCTTAAAATACACATGAGGTTACATTGAAATTCCTTTTAAAAAACGTACATTTGGAAATTCTTTGACGTTTCTTGGAAATGTTCAAATTTCTTTAAATTCTTTGGAATCTTTTGAAGTAACTTAATATTTTTTACATCCTTTAAAAGTTTTGTCATTTTTTCATATCTTTAAAGTTGTTGATATCCGTAAAAATCCCTTAATATTTTGATTAACTGCTTGAAGTTCTACAGAAATTCATAGTAGAAATCATTTGAAACAACTTCAATATAAATGAACTTAAAATTATTCATTAAATTTCTCTTAAAAGGAGACTTTTCATATCCCTAGAAAGAAATCCTTTGAAATTTAATTTAATTTCCATTTATTTTCCAAACTTCTCTAGAAATATTTCAAAATCGAGCTGAAAATCTTTGCAAATTGTACCAAATTCTTTGATATCTTTTCATTTTTGTGGAAGAATCTTAAAAATCTTTGTAATTTGTTGAAAATAGCTGAAAATCCTTGAAATCTCTTCAAATCCTGCACATTCTTTTGAAATAATGAGGGGTTCTTTGAAATCCCTTAGTTTTTGGGAAATTCTTGAAAATCTCTTGAAATTGTTAAAATATCTTGAAATTCTTTATAATCTTACAAAATATATGAACATATAATCGTGAAAATATACCTTAAAGGCCCTTGAAATATTTAAAATCGCCGGGAATTCCCTACAATTTTATTTAATTCCCAAAATTATCGAGAAATCCCTTAAAATCAAGCTTAAATTTTTTTCAATTCTACAAAATTGTTCAAGCATAAAATGTTTGAAATCCCGTAACTTGCTTGAAATAATTGGAGATATAAAATCCCTTCAATCTGGTTTAATTCTTTAAAATACTTTCAAATATTTGGAAACCTGCAAAATTCGTTGACGTTACTCAATTTTTTTTAATCTTTTGAAATTCTTTAGAATATTTTATTAAAACCTGAAATTAAAAAAAAAATTAAGTTCCTTGATATCCCTTAAAATTGTTGAAATCCGTAGAAATCACTTAAAATAGAATTTATTAGACTCCCTGGATTTTTCTACAAATTAGTTGAAAAACTTTAAAATTCATTGAATTCCTTGGAAATCTTAATAATCCATTAAATACAGGAGACTGTTAAAATCCCTAGAAATATTTGAAATCCTTTGAGATTCAATAAAATCCTTTAAATCTCGTACAATTCCTTGAAATACCTGAAACTTCCTTGAAATCATTAGAATTGTTAGGAATTTCTTGAAATTTCATTCTATTTGATTTATTTTCCAAAGTTCTCTAGAAATACTTTAAAATCGAGCTTCAAATATTTGGAAATCTTACAAAATTCTTCTGAATATCTTGAAGTTTGGAGAAATATCTTCAATTTTTTTGGAATTTCTTAAAGCAGCTTAGCATCTATAGAAATGCTACAAAATTCTTTGACATATTCCTTGAAATTTTTTTAACTTCTTGAAATTGTTTAGAATTTCTTAAAATATATAAATATATAATCGTAAAAATCAAAGAAAATGAGTAGGAAATTATTTAAAACCACTTGAATATAAACTAAATTAAACTTATTCACTAAAGTTCTCTAAAAAAAAAAACGTTCAAATACCTGGAATAGTTTCAAATTTCTCGACATATTTTCAATTCTGGGAGATTAAAAAAAATACTTTAAATCATGTGAAATTCCCTCAAATCTCTTGAAATGCTTGGAATTGCTAGGAATCCCTTGAAATTTAATTTATTTCTCAAAATTCTAAAATACCTTGTCATAGGACAAAGTAAAGCCTCAAAGGTCCAAGGCCAAAGGTGATTGGTTGCATGCTAAGGGGAAGAGCTTAAAGCTTGGTCAGGGGTCGAAGGCTAATTGTGCGGAGAAAAATATACGGGGTTTCGTAAACTTTGGTAGAAAAATCATTCCTTAAGAAAGGGCTTTTCTATGTTAGGTCAGATATCAGAAGTAAGGTTTCATAGATCAGAAGTGTAAGGTAAGATGTCATGGGTCAAGATTGGGGGTCACTGGTGATGCGCCAGATGCCCAGGATAATAGGTCAAAGGTCAAGTCGTCGATGGATCAAGATACAAATACTTTTGCTCGAATAAGAGTGTTCTAGGACTGGTAAATAAGAAGGAAAACTCTTACTTAGATCGTTAAATAAGTTTTTGTTTGTTTTTTGGGAATAAAAGCTTTTCCATTATGATACAAGTTTTGAAAATGATATCAAGAACGATGTCGAAAATGTTTTCTGCAATTGCCGAGGGCAGCTTCGCGAACCACTCGGGACATAAAACTTTTAGAAAACTCGTTCCCCATCTCGAAACTGTACGAGACGTCTCGCAAGATCGACGACTTTTGCGAGCGGTGGGCCTGCATGAGACAAGCAGAAAAAGTAAAACTCTGGTTAAAACCAATTTATCCCAATATAATAAGGAAGGCTAAAAGCGTGGAAAATCTAATATTTTATAAACACCTACCCATTTCATGAAGATAAGTGAGTATCGCGAAGAGGAAAGCTTACCTGAAACATAAGAAAAAGTAGACGATTACAAAATTATTTAGCAAACTGTTATATGCTTTCGAAAATAGTTTAACAAACGTTTTTTGAAATCAAGCAAAAACAGAATAAAATCACATGTTCGGAGGGGATTTATTCGATATTCTGTTCCCACCCTTTTTTTAATTTGTTCTATTTATGATTATATTTCTGGATTTTACCTGTAATTTCTAAAAAATAATTGTGGATACTTATTTAGCAGCAGTGATTTTATATAACTGAACATTTTCACATTAAGTTTGAAGCGAAAAGAGAAAAGGAATGTTTAAGCAAATTTTACATTCAAGGGTGGGATAAGAATTGCAATTTTTTTATATTGGGAAATATATTGGCCTCTAGAATTTTTTTTTTGCATTCTAAAAGTCTTTTTCGGGTTTCAATCGTGTGCAAAACTACGAAACTTGCAGACGTTTCGTGAACATTGCAGTTCACTTCTTCAGGGCTGACCTGAAACTGAAGTTTCAGGTTACGTTGTTCTTGTAT
>JAABKJ010005801.1:0-22636 GCA_011634705.1 Andricus grossulariae | reverse complement strand
TAAATTTTCTCTCAGAATTCGTTACAAAACAATAATTTAAAATTTTCGCATGAATCTTAGGAACATTTTTTCATTCTCTTGTCACCTTGCAAAATCGAGCTTACCTTAAAATGTTTTAAATCCTGAAAAATTAAGAAAATTGTCTCAAAAAGTCTTCCATATTCTTTTGCCGCAAATTTTGGAATCTTCAAAACCTAAAATGATTGTTTTAAAATAAAACCTAAACCATTTAAAATTTTCCCAGAAATCTTCAAAAATTTAATCTCCTTAAATCTTTCATAATTAAAAAACTGCTATTTTTTTCGAATTCTTCAAAATGATGGTGCAGAAAATTCATAAATTAAAAATTTTACGTAATCGGGTAAAAGTACCCCTCCTTCCACATAACAGATCGTAACGAAGCACTAACCCCCTTCCCTTTTTTAATTTTACGTAATATGTGAACGCTCCCTAAACCCTAAACTAAATTCTTATTAAAAATTGGGAATGATGATGAAATGATATTTAAAAACAATCCTTTTACGACAATAGGTAATGGATTTTTTCTGCAATAAATCCATTTTCATTAAAAATTGCAGTTTTATAGTTTTTTGCTGCTTCTTTCAAGTTAGGGGAGCGGCGGCGAATGCGGCGTGGCGGCTACTGTGGCGCGTTCGAGTTTTCGAACATTAACGCATTTTCTATTTGTGGAGGTAGTTTCACTAAATGTATATATATTTCCAACGTTACATTATTAAAAAATTGGGTAGCCTGGGGCTACGAAACACTGAAAACAACGAATTTTCAATAAAATAGTTAAATTTTCCATCAAAGAGACAAGTTTGTGACTAAAATGATGAATCTTTATCTGAAATAGTTAGGGTTTTAGTTAAAAAATTAATTGCCAACAAAAAAGATCGATTTTTCAACAAAATAGTTAACTGTTAAACCAAAGAGACGAATTTTTAACTATAATTATGAATCTTCAACTGGAATAATTAGATTTTCAATTAACAAATTAATTTTAAACCAAAAAACAAAGATTTTTCTACAAAACGGTTCAATTTTTAACCAAAAGAGATGACTTTTCAACGAAAAATGTCAATGAAAAAAAACACGAATTTTCAACAACAAAATTGAATGCTTAACCAGAAAGAAGACTTTCAACAAAACAATTGACTTTTCAACCAAAAAGAATACTTCTTAACAAAATTATGTAATTTTTAATAAAATAGATTAATTTTCAACCAAATAGTTGAATTTCCAATAAAAAAACATGAAGTTTTAATTCATTTTTTCCCGCAAAAGACAAATTTTCAACAAAATACATGAATTTACAATTCCAAAAGAATAATTTTTAAACCAAAATGGAGTACTTATATTTTCAGTTAGGAAAATTAATTTTCAACTAAATTGATGAACAATATTTGGATTACTTATGCAAATTACTCCCAATTACCTGAATTACTCTGGATTGCAAGTTAATTACTTGGATTACCTAATTTACTACGAATTACCTACATTGCTTTTAATTACCTGGCCTACAAGTGGATTACTTTGATTATCTGAATTACTCTAAAGTATCTGAATTATAAGTGGATTACGCCCAGTTCGAATCATGTGATAGTGCAAGTTTTAATATTTTTTGCAAAATTGTTTTTTCTACCAAAAAAAAGTTTAAATTGTACAAAATTACCGGTTTTCACGTTCACTTCAAAAACAGTTTTTGCCCATAATTTTTTTTGTAAACTGACATAAGACTTTCAGTGAAGAGAGCAATTTAAAAAAAATACCTAACCGACATTCTGAGAAGTGTGAAAGGAAAATTGTTCCCACTATCAATTACTTTATGGATGCATAGGGTTTCTCGAGTTCTCTCGAAAAGACCAAGTAGTTGCTGAGAGCCAGACTGTGCGTACGATCACTTCCTGAAGCAGGTGTGAGGACGAGTCGTGGACAGCCTCAATTTCCAGCTAAAGAGAAGAGTTAAATCTTTAAACAAAAAAGATACATTTTCTACCAATAGAGATAAATTTTCATCAAAAGAGTTGAGTTTTTAAGTTAAATAGTCGAATTTTTTTGAAAACCTTTAATTCTTAATCCTGAAAAGATACATTTTTAACAAAAAAGGTAATATTCAACCAAAAATGATAAATTATCAAATTAAACAGTTGCATTTAGAACCAAATAGTTGCACTTTCAAGCTAAAGAGAAGAATTTTCAACAAAAAAGTTGAATTTATAACCAAATACTTGAATTTTTAATCAAATGGTCGAGATTTCGAATACAAAAAAAAAAGAATAAACTGAAATCAAAAACAGTTGCATTTTTATCCAAATGGTTGAATTTTCAAGCCAAAAAAAGATTTTTTCATAAGGCAGTTGAATTTTGCAAAAGCAAAAATTACCACATGTTTTTCTTGTGAGATTTTCTGGGCCTTCGCGTCACGTCTAAATATTAACCGATTTGGCTCAAACTTAGAGGGAGTTTTTTTCTGGAAACCTCACAAAATAATGGGAGGGGGGGGGCTTGGCATGCCCTCTATTAAAAAAAATGTCAACAAGTATGATTTTAAATCACCCTAATGGAGATTTTATTCATAAAGAGAGAGGTTATTAATTTAAAATAGGATCTAGCGAAATGTATCAAAGTTTGGGATAGAGTTATTAATTTGATAAATTGATTCTTTCTTTTCGACAATAATTTCTTATATATGCAAATAAATTTTCACCGAAGAATGGAAAATTAGACCAAATAACTTCTTATATTAATCTCTGTTTTTATTTTCAGTTTTTATGTGAATTTTAATTAATATAAGTTTCTATTGTTTATACCGGTAGTTTCCCTGCAAATAATCCCTGATGAGGAAATGCACATTGGCTTCGAAACATGTAGGCCCCTAGTAGTATAAAAAAGACAGAGTAAGAAAAATGAGAGGTTGATTTTGGTTGACTCTTTCTTTTTTCTCCCTCTTTTTTCTTTTGTTATATATTTGTCTGTAGTCAGCCGAAAAGGAGGCAGCTGGAAATATAATTTTGATTTATATTCTGATTTTGGTGCATAAAATAGTTCATAAGAAAGTAGATTTCATTTCGATCGTAAAAAAATTAAGTAGATGCTGGAAAACAAGGAAGGAGTGATAAGTTGTTTAAATATAATTTTCTTTACTCATTTGTATGAAACTGTTACGTCCGATTTTTTTCTCAATAAGTCACTCATCCTTAGTACTGTTTCAGAATTTTTGTATTGCAAAAATATTATTTTTGTCATGTCACTTTCTTCCAGATACTTTGGAACGAACCCTTTCGCCTTGAAAGATACGAGGGTTTTGAATGACGCCAATGATGATGTTTCTCTTATTTAAGCACAAAATTAATAAAAAGAAAAACCGATAACAGATTCTCAATTTTAGTACCTGGTCTTTTTTTTTTACTAATTCAATATAAATTATAAAGCAGTGATCTCATGACATGGCTCGACTTTTGAGCGCCGGCTCTGCGACGTCGGCGTCTTTCCCACAGTGAAGAAGGCGCCCACTATCCCGTGGCGCCTGCATTATTGCCAGCGCCGGCCACCGCACCGGTGCAGATCTTCCTCAGAGTACGTGCCTGTTATATGTTCGATGAAAAGGAAACACTGTCTTCTTCGACCATCAACACTATCACCAGATATCAAATTTATTACCAATTTATTACACGTCTTACATTTTCAAAAAAAGTTCTGCCTCATTTTTTCAGCTAAAAACTGACCAACTATAATCAGTGTCGCATAAAATTTAATTTTTTCATTAAAAAGTATAATAAAAACAATCCTAATTAAATTAAGTAACTTTATAGATCGAATAAATTTCAAATCATGCAGGCACTCGGGTGACATGTTCAGAATTGAGTGAAATGATTTTCTTTTTGCATATTTTACATTAAAAACTAAAATAGGTACCAATTTTTTCGTTTGGCATTTTTTTTATTTTTCGAGAGAGAAAAATGATTTTTTATTATTTTTGAAACCCTTATTGCCCTTTTTGCAATTTTTGAGGCTTAAGGGTTTTTCTTATTCCAGTTTTGTCAAGTTTTCTTCAGTCTTTCGAATCTGAGGAGAAAAATGACAGAAGAATAAAAAATGATAAACCTGTTTCGATTTTTTTTTTAAATTGAAACACAAAATTTTCTCAAAGCAGCTATCTTTTTTCGTTCAAATTTTCAGGATTTACCATACATACAGACTTACCATACATTTTAAACCTAAGGTGTATTTGTATTTCAGGAAAAATAAAATTTCATTTTTTCTTACTGTTCTCGCATGTACTGTATTTTACCGTTATTTTTTTTTACATCAAATCAGTAAAATGTTATTTTATTGGGCATAATGATATAATGCGTAAAAAATTGCATCTGCTTACTTTTTCTTTGTTTTCCTGCGAAAAAACAAAGAACGTCTTCATTCATTCTTCGTTTTTCTGATCGGTTTCGAAAGAGTAAAAAAACTTCACAAACTGGATTGCAAAAAAGGCAGAGTTTTGAGAAAAAAGAAAAAATCATTTTTTCCCCCTGAAAAACAAGAAAATTAGTAGTAGAATATATTAGTACTTTGTCAAACGAAATAGACGTCTAAACTGAACTGCTCTACATTTCAGTCTGTCAGAATGCATACGCAGTGGAATTTTCACAATAATAACAATTAACCACTGATGAGGGCCACCATTGTACGCCGAAACGTTTGGTTCAATTAAAAATTGACCTAATTATTTATTCTGACCCTAAATCCAAAATTAACATCCAACATTATAAACAATTATTTAAATTTAAACTATTTCAATCTAAAACATCTTAAACTGAAGATTTTATTGTTTAATATAAAATGTTTCTAAATGAATAATTGTAACAACAACAATTTAATTACTTAATTATCAAGTTAGTTAATAATAAAACAAATGTTTTATAAAAAATCTATCCACTTTTGCGGAACTCTTTTATATTAAATTAGAAGTCTTCCAGCATATTACTGTGTCTACAATTAACATTCTAGGCTTTCAAAACGTTAACAATTAAAAATTTCGAACCGCCTTCAACAGTTTTAAAATAAAATTTTGGTGGGCCTTTTATTCAGACTTGCAAATTTAAAAATTAATTTTCGACAAGTACACCGAATTTATTTATGTAAATATTTACGTAAAAAAAAATTTCATTTCATTTGTAAACAATTCTTTTTCTCGAAATTTTGAACTCCTTTAAGTTTTTGTTGTTTCTTGTGATTTTATTTAGGCCGTAGCTAGTCGTTCAGCTTGTTAGGACCACTAGCAGTTCCAGGTGGAGCTGGAGGAGAAGGAAAAGGACCTGCTCGTCTCGCCAGGGCTATTAGTCAGAAAAGTTGGACGAATATATACACTGCGTTCTACTTATTTTCTACATGCTAAAATGCGCTACAATATAGATTGGAACAACCAGAATAACAAGTATAATTAAATAAAAATGTATCAAAGGCGCCTTATATACAAATTTCACAATTCCTCAAATAATAATTTCTTATAACATTTCAATGAAATAGTCATCTGAATAAGCATCGAAAAATTAGAGATAATTTTTTCTAACATTATATTCATTATTTCTCTTATGAACTCAGTTCTTTAAAAAAAATTTGAATAACTTTCATGCACCATGAAAATGGTGTCATGATATCAAAAATGTGTTAATAAAAAATTTGAAGAAGGGTCTTGGAGAGAGAATTTCCCGTTTCTCGAATCGGCCCCGTCAAGGGTTCCAAGGCGCCTGGGACTGCGTCTGGATAATGTTAAGCGAAGAAAAAGCAGCGCGCGCTCTCTTCGTTGGTGGGAAAATGAATTGTTTTGTTTTGCTTCAACCCCATTTTATGAGGGATCAAAAACCACAGTTCTCAAAGTAAGCGTACGCGTGTATAATATTGAGTGGCCACGTGTGGGCGAGACCCATCACTTTGACAGATGTAAAAGTTCATATATACTATATTATAGTGTCGCAGATTTTAAGTCCCTTTTTTCACTTCAAGATAAGACTTTCATACATAATCTATAGACTTATAGAGGCGCCGGCGAAACAGATGTGACATATCATTTTTTTTAGAGAAAAAATTTATTTATATTCGACAATAAGTACTAAAAAAAATAACGCTATCTTGAAAGTTATTTATATATTCACTTGGCTAAAAAATCTAATTTTCATCCAATTGCCATATTCAGATCGACTTAAATGCTGTGTTCTAAACTTTATGAGTAAATATTATATGCAAATTTATACTTCCAATCTTGTACAAAAAAAAAAAAAAAAAACACTTGAGGCTTTTCTGTGCATTTTAATTTCTGAGGTACAGTGAATTTTTGAAACCTCTATTTCAACAGTTTTTATGACTTATTTTTAAAAACCTTGCTTTAATATGAGAATATGCTACCACGAAATTGTGCATTTTATAAAAATACAACTTTTTTTGTCTACAACATTTTTGTGTTAAATCAATATTTTTCGAAAAAGTGGAACAAAAATGAAAATCACGCGAATTTTTCATGATTTTGGTCAAAAACGAACATTAGCTTGAAAAATATGCATTTCAAAGAAAAATATTGTGCCCAAAAAATGTGTACCTCAATAAATTACTTATTTGTTCTGTAAAACATTTTTTTATGTACTCAATAGTTTAAGAGCAACACTAGTGTACTAGATACTGTACTTCTTCTAATTTTTGAAGAAAGGTGTTGATGTTTCATAATGCACTTTTATAACAGGCGCAAAGATTTTGAAAGAATACAACTATTTTGCATTCAACACTTTTCTCTACAATCAATAGTTTTCAAAAAATAAATAAATTTTGATTGTATAAAATTTTCGACTTTCGGTTTTTAAATGTATTTTCTCGTGAATAATTTTTAGTAAATAATCCCAGATGATAATAAATGACAAATTTTTATTTTATCTAAATCGATTGAATGCGTATGTGTTAATAAATTTAATTTTTAAAGCCTAACAGTTTTTCACGAGTAAATAATTAATTAATAACTTTGGTGCTTTTCTGACAACTGATATTTTTTTAATATAGTAATAGAGAAGCACTAAGGTTATAATATCATTAATAGTTGCAAAAAACTGTTGGCAAAATTGTCGTTATTCTTTTAAAATTAAATTTATTAACACATATACGCATATAAATTATTATATTAAAGAAACATCAATTGTCAGAGGACAGAGAAGCGGGGTCGAGTCAAGTGACAAGCGGTAAGTCACACTTCGGCATGTCACATTTGCGAATGTGACGCAAATGTGACATACCGGAAAAGTGACAAGCCGCAATGTAACATGTCGAAATGTGACTTGCCGCTTGTCACATGTCGAAATGTGACTTGATGCTTGTCACAACACACATGACCTGGACCCACAGAAGCACCGAAGTTATTAATTCATTAATTACCTGCGAGAAACTGTTGGACAAATTGCCTTATTTAAAAAAAATTAAGTTTATTAACGCATGCGCACTCTATTGATTTAGATAAAATAAAAAATTCTTGTTTATTTTATTATCTGGAATTGTTTTTTAAAAATTCTTCTTATTTTTATTTGAAAACTATTTATTGTAGAGAAAAATATTGAACACAACAAATGATGGTTTTCCGAGGTCCTTAAACCTGTTATAAAAGTGCATTCTGAAGTGAAAAATGTTTTTTAGAAAAAATGTGTAATTTATTAAGATCAACATCTCTAAAATGCATACTTTTACAGGTATAGTTCGTATGTATCTATATAAAAAACGAAGATGTTCTATATATATATATAGATTTCTGAGAAAATTTAAATTTAAAAATATAGCATTGCGTATAAAGATTTAATGCAAAACCTTGCCAAAATTGATTTGTCAGTATATGAAAAAAAATATTGTGCAACTTTTACACAAAACCCTTAATTTGATAGAAGATAAGAGTGATTACCAAAAATAGTTGACCATTTTAGAAAATGAAATTTTTTTAAACAAAAAAATTTCACTAACACCTTAAATATATATTTTTTTTAATCACGGTTAACCCGAAGAGAGTATACAAATAAAAAACTAACAGATCAAGCAATGTATTTATGATGAATATAAATTTTACACGTTGATATAAATCACGTGAAAGAACATGCGAAATTGCGAATAAGATAAAACAAAAACATTAAAAATTTTTTTTAATTAAGATCGAAAAGAAATCTATTTTAAAGAAATCTATAATTTTATACAAAATGTGCATGCAAATGATTCACAATTAAAAGAACAAAATTCCAAACTATCTCACTTTTCGGCTCATTAGAGACAAAAATAACCAAATGAAAAAAGAGGGAGAAAAAGAGAAAAAGTCAACCAAAAACCAACCTCTCAATTTTTCCTTTCTCCGTCCTTCTTATACTACTAGGGAACCAACATGTTTCGGGGCCAATTTAGGTCCCCTCAAAAATCTTTTAAAATTATATGCAGAACAGATGAAAATATTAAAAATATGGGGGGAAATGACGATTTTCACGATTTATTTGATTTTGACTTTGGCGTTTTAAAACATCCTCTCCTTTTCCACGAATTAAAAATAATTATTTTCCAGTTTTACCCCAAAATATCAATGCAGCGTCACCAGAAAAATACTTGTGGACAGACTTTAAAGTGATTCTCAAAATCCTCAACTCTAATATATTGAACTTTAATCTTCCTTTTTATGTTTTTTTGCTCAATATAAGTAATATTTGTGATTCTTAAATATGAAAAAATGGGGTTAATATTATTTAGCAATTTTCCAATTTCAATTTGTAGTTTGGGACAGGTGTGTGACAAGACATTTTGCGTACTTTTTTATTGATAATTTCTAAACAGAGTCGTTTAACATTTGGCAACTTTACTAAATTGTACTTTTATATAAGTGATTTAATGACGTGATTTAAAAAAAAAACGTATTATTTAGAAGAAAAGTGTAAAATGACTTGGACTTCAAATGGTCAACTTTTTCGCAATCATCCATAAGTATTAATCAAAAATTCAATAATTTAACTGTCATCTCCTCCTAAAATTTACATGCTTTTGAGCCATTAATTATTTTGCAAATTCGTATGCTCAAAATCAATGTAGGTGTTTTTCAAAAACAAAATTACTTCTGCAATAAATCTGACATTACCACAGTCAAAAAGACTCACTTTTGTTACAGCTTACTTTTATTACTTGATGAATATTAGGCCTCTTTTTGGGCCCAAAGCAAGATTTGAGCCCATTTTTATTCTTGATAAAATATTTCACGTTCGTTGTTTTTATCCACAGATAGACACATATGAACAAAATATGACCATTTTTGAAGCCTGTGAGTGCCGAAACGTGAAGGTCTATTAAAAGCTAGAGATCGAAAATTTGGATGATTCCATTACACTCTCATGAATGAGAATATAAGAATTGGACAGAATTTCAGTTCCTAATAGATAAAAAGTTGACTTTGAGGTTAAGCTGTTACTTTAATTATCACTTTATATAGCATTTTTCATATGAATATAGTCAATAAGTTACAGACCTTTGAAAGTCCTTCTCGGTCTAATTATACCAGAATAAATGGAGCTTTATCGGTAAAAAATGGATAAAAAAATCTTCGCTATAGGCGGGACTACTAACTTAACTCCGCCCCGTGATGATTTAACGGCATGGCTGTCTGAACTGACGTCACTGTAGGCATGCATGTACTAAGAACTTTGATGCACACATACTTTGTATTAAGTAAGGAACTCCAAATATAATGACATCTATTATTTTTCTTATAACAATCATATTTTCCAAAAGACTTCATCCATAAACGAGGTTACGCACTGGGGGGGGGGTCAATTCTGTTGCTATTTCTATATGGCTGAAAGATTAAATGGGGGGGGGGCAATATAGCGTGAAGTCATTTATGGATGAAGCCACGCGGGTATGACCAGAAATTTGTAATGCCCTAATTACGGAATTAAATTACAGAAAAAGTAAACAGGTGTACTTTCAGTGCTATTATCATTTTCTTAATAAAAATCTTTGCATCAGGTTTAAATAAATAATTAGTATCAACAGTGTAAAACTCAAATTACAGAATCAGATAGTAAAGCCGTGCGATTATTAATTACAAATTTGAGGAAATTAAAAAAAATATTCTTTTAAAGTCGTACTGATATTCAAAGCCTTAAGGAGGGTTATAAAAATTTCACTGAAGCATTGGTGTTAAAAAAGCCCGTTTTTGGCTAAGAATTATAAAATAATTATAAACTAATTGATATCTCCAAAATAAGAAATCGAAATCATCTGAACCTTTTTGCCTGACCTTCACTATTCATGTACATACTTCATGCAAATTAAATATATTTACAACAATAAAATTATTTCCGAAAATTTATTCATAATAAAATTTCATTTAATTTACTGGCACTCTTTTGGAAAATGTACCTTGTATAAATATACATGAAAGATGTATACATAATATAAAATGAGTCATTAGAACCCTGAAAGTAAAAGTGCTTAGTTCATTTACACAAGTTTTTGTAATTAAGTGGATGATAATTCCCGCAATAATCGGATCACTTTGAGGTTGCCAAATCGATTAGCGTAGCCAAGGATGTTTTTATCTCTTTGTGATAGACATTATAATCGGGGACCACCATGCACAGCTCGTGCCGTGTTACAAGGAGTTTTACATTTAAAGATTCATCTCATGTAATGCTTGTGTTGGTAAGAATCTTGCGTCTGTCAACCCACACACACGGGCGCACGCGCATGGTGTTTTTCTTGTCGGTGAACCAAAACTTGACTCCCGACCATCTCCCTAGGGAAGACTCAAGTCCACATTACACGCTTGTCCTCCGGCCTGATCACTCAAGCATAAAACCACCCTCCGACAGTCAACATCATCGATTCAGATCGCTGCGATTTTCACTAAAGTACTCTCCCTCTGAGCCTCAAACAACGCAAGTTAATAAATTAGCTCTGATTTAGTTCAAGTTAATCAGATTTTAACATGTGGCGATGATAACAGTTTTAAATAAAATACTCCTTCAGGGATATTTTCGCGAAGAAATACAATAAAATCAGTGAGTGAATTTAAGTGTTTTTGCGTTTGATGGATTAACAAAACAATTTCTTCTATAATTCTTATGTGCGAAATAAAGAACTGATACGTTATTTCGACCAGAAATATTTTTAAAAATATTTTCTGAAATCTCGAAGAAGTGAAGAACATTAAAAAAATACAATTATTTAGTTGACTTTCGCAAGAATGTGTTAGGATGGTGCCTACTGCGATATCCGTTGGAACACCTTTCAGCGTTCGCGATATTCTCAACGGAGATCAACAAATGAATGCAATGGATTGTTATCCTCATCATCAACAAAGTGAACCGCAAAGCCAGACACATCCAGTTCACCAGGACTACTATTCTTACAACATGATTCCAGATGGAAATTGGAATGTTGAGAAATTTAAAGAAGAACCTGTGTCCAGCTACCAAAGTTACCCCGAGATGAACCACGTTCACCACTTGAGCCAAGTGGAACTACCTTATCACCAATCATCTGTCGTTGAAGAAGGTTAGTACATTTTCAATTTAAATTTATATTTTAATTGTTATGTTGGATATACATGAATATTTGGTTGATTCTACAAAATATTTTATCGAACCAACAACATTTTTTTTAATGAACCAAATACTTCATCTACCAAAAGATTTGGTTAAAGAACCCGGAATTTAGTTAGGTCAACCAAATATTTTGTTTTCCATACATAATAACCATATTCTATGTTGAACCAACAAAAATTTGGTTGATTCAACCAAATTGTTTTCTGCGTGAGAAATGTTTTTTTTTGTATTTAATCTTTTTTTTAATACTTCTTAAAGTAGAGCAAACGGTTCTTTGTCAATTAAAAATATTAATTTAAGGACAAGAATTTCCCACAAATTTAAATTATAACATCTTATAACTTTTATTATTGTTCCGGAAAATGTAGAATTTGGTCTTCAGTAACAAATAATTTTCTCAGTGTATTAACATTAAATATATAAAAATATTTATTGTAACATTTTTTAACTATAAAACTATTTGCCAAAAATTTTATAACATAGTATTTGTGAAATAAAAGTAAATCACTAAGTAGTGATCGAGAATTTTCAAAAATAATTTAAGTTCAAATTTAAGTTTGAAGTCATATTTCCTCTAACTTGTATTTTTTGTCATTCGCTCTATTTATTAAAAATTATATTAAAAGATAAAAAACATTAAAAATTCTCATGCATAATTAAGTTTTTCACGCAATAAATAATTTTGACGATATTTCCTAATATTTTTATCCATGTTTTATATATGTACTTTCAAGAGATTTTTCGAAATTAAACACGTGAAACATACTTATATTATTTTAACTCTTTTTGTGCAATTTTGTTACACAAATTGACTTTCTTGAGTATATGTTTTTTAAAAAACTGATTTTTTGAAACATACTTCCGTTTAAGTTTTCTTCTGTAATTTTTTTACAAAATTTGACTTTTTTAGGTTTGCGCTTTTTAAAATTGTCTCTTCAAAATATTATAGATGTTTTAAAACATGTTATGATTTTTCTTATGGTTTTTCCGATTGTAAATGTATACTCTAGTTACAAATATGATCACGATAAGACAAATCAGCTAATTGTTCAAAATCTATACGTATCTATACGTATACCTCTTTTTCCTGTTTACTGGAATTTTCTGTAAACTTTACAAAAATTCTGGAAAAGCAAAATGTCACAGAAAATTCTTGTACGATGTTTGAATCTATTGCAAGCATTTGAGTGTTTCATTTAACTTTGTTACCGCATTCTGATTTTTTGTCATGTTTAGCTTGTTTTTTAATTAATTTTTATTAAAAATACATTAAAAACTCCAATCCAAGAGAAATATTTTACTAAAAAATTACCTTAATTTTTTACACAAAATTTCTGAATTATTCATAATTGTATTGTTTATGATTTCAGGTAACGTAGTCACATCGAGCAGAACGGAATTACGAAAAAGTCAAACAGGAAAGAGAACCAAAAGAAAACCTAGGGTGCTCTTTTCACAAGTAAGGAAAATTTCATTCTATTCTATTCAATGATTTTCCATTTTTTTACCAACGAAAACGTCCAGTATTTAAATTTTATGCGATTGAATGGATAACATATTTGAATTTCAAAGAAAAGTGCCACTTGCTAATATGAAGTCTCATTTTTTAAAATTGAATTTACACAGAATTTAAATTTTATAGAAAGTTTTAAGCTTAGGTATTATTATTTCCGGTCTCAATTTTCGTTTACGTATCGTAAGTAATGCCAGAGATAAATGCTATCCCTATCCCCAGAAGTTTAGACACTCCTTGCTGGCTCATTCACCCCTGTCAAAAATGTAATAGTATCGGATTTGGTTTATTTTCTATCGCTAAGACGCACTTAAAAGTAGAGCGAAGTTAATATACTTGAAGCTGATAAGTTTCAAATAAGTAAAAAAAAAATAAAGATATTTCTTCAAACTTAAATTAGGCCGAAACATTTTTCTAGCTAAAACAATTTTGCAATAGTTAAACAAATATTTTGTTTATCTCAACATTCGATACCTTTAGTAAATTATAAAAAGTAGAGCTGAAAGTAATGGAAATTAGATTAAAATGATAGTCCTTTTCCCTAAAGAAAATTTTATACAATATCATATAAACGAAATTGTTTTTTTTAGACTCAAGTCTACGAACTCGAACAACGCTTCAAACAACAACGATACCTGAGCGCTCCAGAACGAGAAATGTTGGCCCAAAATCTGAAGTTGACCAGCACTCAAGTCAAAATATGGTTCCAGAATCGCCGCTACAAAAATAAAAGAGCTCGCCTCGACGACGCCGAGAAGCTTCAAAGCCAGAATCAGAAGAGCAATCAACCCTTGAAAAAAACTTCGGTTTCAGTTCTAATCAAGGATGGCAAGCCTAGTATGCATGATTCTTATAACCCCTACTGGTCGAACCACAGAGGAGATGTGAATCAAGGGATTCAAGCTGATTTTAAAACTAGCGATATGCGTCTGAGTCCAGACTTCAGATCCAGTTCGAGTGAAATGAGGATAGAAAACAGTATCACTCCTGACTTTCGGATGGAGGTGAACCCTGAAATTATTCACAGAACAAATATGAATATAAATGTACACCGTCATGTGGGTCACGAAGAAATGAAACCTTTAAAAATGGAATTCAAGACTTATTTAGGGAGCGAAATGTATCCAGATTCAAAAGCAATATCTTTTGAACCCAAATCCATGGGAATTGATAACCGAACAACGATTGATCCTCTCAATGCTGATTATAACTATCCAAACTATTTTGGACCAACAAATTTTCAAATGCAATATGCTAACTACATGGATCAGATCTCTGCAGATCAGAACATCCAACGACTATGGTAGAAACGTATCATTTCCATTAGGGTAAATAAAAACTGGTGATTTATGTGCACTGCTAGGTAATGAATTATAAAAATTGGATATCATACGATACGAAATTCATATAGTTCAGATAGATTCACTTAGTAGAATAAGAGACGAAGGAGGGTACAGTTGAGGGTGAAAAAATACAAAACTTGTAAATTATGTGTGATGCTCTACAGTACTTATGCTTTAAAAATATTTTACTTATTAATATCTTAGTCAGATTAGTATTTTAGTGTAACACAAGTATAACTTACTAGTTTATAAGAACCAACCGAAGTATGCATTATACCTATATGCACAATCTAAACGTACTTTCTTGAAAGTTGATTCGTAGTGGAACTTATTCCTGAAAGACTTTTCAAAGATCTTTTTTCCATCTCTTCGTTTCATAATAGTTTTCTCAGTAATTCATTAGTCATCTTTTGAAATAATATTAAGTTTAGTAACTCGAGAGCAAAAATACGAAACTCTATTTTAACTAGACTGTGATGATTAAATCCAAAAATAAAAAAAAGACCAAAAATGTATAACCAAAGGAGCATTGTATATAGTCATCGTTTTCTATTTCGCACAAACTTATATGCAATTATGTATCAATGTATATTTTTATGTTATAAGAATTAGGATATCGCATAGTTCTCAAGGGAAAAATGACAGCTGTGTTTCTCATGCAGGGTGTATTCAATTTTTTATGTTAAAAAGTAAAGTGGCGCTTGATGAATCCCAAACGGAAACTGTGCTTGAGATTCAAGTGGTGGCTTTTGCGGAAATGGGTCCATCATCGACCACAGACTCTGATCTGAGACGCACACCTGTACCTCAAAACTATTCACATGTCTTTGAATTTTAAACACTGAGAACTTTATTTTAAAAAAAGGCAATATTTTTTTGGAATAAAGTCTAGATATATTTAAAAAAAAACGGTTTACATTTTTATTTACTTCCTTTATAATTTGCTTAATATATTTTAAGGACATGTTTGAAATATGAGTGAAAGAATAACGACTTTCAGCATGATTTATTATTTAAAAGAATGGAATTTTTAGCAAATACGTCAGGTGCGTGGATTTTAAGGTTGCCAATATGTAAGAAAATCATACTTATAAATAGGTAAAGCTCTGACAGCTTGAGCTAAACCACAGAGGCTTTTAGGTTATCTCGCAAGCACTGTGGGTCATCTGGCAGTCAAGAGGCTTGCACGCCGTATGTACGCTATAATCGCGCCTACGGCGCTACCGGTGCCATAAAGGACCATGGGAACGTGCTGATAAGACTGACAAGTCTTTATTTTGAAATTTATTTCTTAATACAGCGAGGCGCGATCCTTTCTTTTTAAACAGAGTGCTATGCAAAAGCACAAGTGATTTTATAAACTCCTACAGGTTCATGGAAGTTCAAGTAGATCACAAATTAATTCAAGAGAGCAGTTTATGATAACATTATAAAGCACAGACACCTACACTTTGATTTCTTTCATATTTAATTTCTTCTTTTTTGAATTGTAACAAAATTTGTCTATCGAAAAAATGATAACACCATAAAAGTAATTATCCCTTCAATATAATTTTTTTTTCGTGCATAGCATTTACAATAGTGGTTTTTGACCCTCTATGCTCTTAAGGTAGTTGTGTCGAAAATCAGATCTCTGAAAAAAAACAGTTTTTCTGTCATTTTAAAAAACAAAATAATATTACTGATGATTCCATTTAAAATAAAACACCTATCTAAATTTGAATTCGTAGAAATTTTACTAATTCATTCAGTGCACTTAATTTTAATTGATGAATCAGTATTTTTCAGAAGTTTACTAATTTTAACAGTAAAAATACCGTAACTGAAGTTAATCAGTTATTCCGTAACTGCAGTGAATCAATTACAGTTATATTTTACTAATTCAAATTTAGAGAGATTGTTTTTAATGAAAGAATTTTAAAACTTAGAAGAAAAATTTATTTGAACAATTTTTTTTGCAATTGTTTTTTTTATTATCGCTTCTTACCATATTTTGAAAAATAATTAAATTTTTCTTAATAATGGCTTATTTTTCGGGGGAAACATTCTCTAAAACTCTGTTGTTTCCAACTTTTAAAGCAAATTCTTCTATAGCTGAAATCGTTAAAACAATACTTTTTAAAGAAAAAAAAAATTTAAACATGTAACTATATTTGAAAATTATTGGATTATTTTTAAAATTGGAAAGAATAGAGTTGTAGGGAATGTTTTCCCCGAAAAAAATCTGCTACTGATTACAATTCAACTAGTTCTTAAAAAATTGGTAAAATACGACAGTAAGATAAAATTCAATTACAAAAACTACTGTTAAAATAATTACTTTTGGTAAGTTTCAAGGTTTTTCCACAAAAAAAAATTGTTTTTTCTTACATAAAACGTATCTGATAATATAAATTTAATTCTCAAAATCGGGCCTGATTTGTGGCACGACGCAACTACCTTAACGCGGAAAAGCATTCAATTTATAGTAAAAAAAAAATAATAGAAAAAGTTCGTTTGTCGAAAAAAGGCCAATTCTTTTACTTTGTTTTTGAAATTCAAATATTTATTGTTTTAACAAATGTTTATGATTAATGGAAAGGGGAAAATTCAATCGAAACTGTAGTGTGGAAAATGTTTCTATTGACATTAAAACTGTTAAAAATCGTCGAAAAATATGGCATCTACACAAACTAACAAATTTGACCCTCTCTCCCTCGGTCAACATTTTTTCCAATGGAATTGTTTCACAAAGTTCAAAAGATATTAACAAAACAAAAAACGTACAAAAATTAAATTATTACTGAAAAATGCGAAAAGTTTATATACATTTAACTTCTGTTTCTCAATCTAGATATTTTCTAAGCATTTTTTCAAGTTTTCATTCGTTTAATACAGCCCCATTAGTTGGGCATTTATTCATGCGATCAATCACGGCCTGTTCAACATTGAAATTCTATCTTATATCACTATAAGGGAAGGGGACGCTTATAGACAATTACCTAACTTCTGTGTAGTCGTTATATGATATGCATGCATACACATTAAAATATGGATATAACAAGGTACCTCTAACTCGAGGATAATAAAAGGTTGATTAACGTGTTTACGTATGAAGTATTTAGTATATTTTGCTTCTGTTCATTAATCACAGCCGCGGTATAGAATATGATACGTCGGAAAACCCAGTTGAAAGAATTAACGTCTCTGACGGGTAAAAATATTCGGTCTTGATTTTGTCTTGAATATCTTCAATATGTCTTCAAGACCATGATGTCTGGTTCCGTCTCACCAGTTAGACATTGGAGATATACAGACTTCTCTTGCATTTATGGCTGCAGCTGTGCCAAGACAAGAACAGGTAGACTTGTCTTAAGACACGGAAGGATTATTTATGGTTTGGTTTTAATACTACTGAAAAAACCTGCCATTTCCAGATCAGTTGGGTCAAAACATTTGACATCTGCTAAGGATTAAAATTTTACAACCGATAAAATATTTATTTTTGGAATAACTGATTTTTAAATTAAAAATTCGGAACTTTTTGGTCTCAACAACTACAGGCTTATAAAATTTTAAATGAAAATATTGAAACTGTCATTTTCTACAAGTATCTAGTGAACTGTTGGAGATAAGATAAAATGGACAACATTTTTAGATCCTCTATATGCGAAGAACAGAATTATTGCAGACAAAAAAATTTATTAATACATAAAAAATAAATATCATGAAGATAAATAATATAAGCATTCTGTAAAGCTTGAAGCGGATTAGTGATGACCCTCGGAGGCCTTGGGAACCTTTTGACTTGTCTTCAAGTTATAATCCTCTCAGATTCTTTCCATTAAAAATAATCTTGTTTCAAGAAATACATTTTTTTCTTCAAGTCGAAAATATTCGTTTTCAGACATCAAAAATAGTCTAGTCTAGTCTAGTCTAGTCTTGGAATAGTCTTTACGCAAGACAAAATCAAGACCAAATATTTTTACCTGGTTAGGAATATCATTAAAAACTTAAAAAATGGTAAGGCTTCTGGCATAGATGGCATTCACGCTGAAATGCTTAATACGGAGGCACCTTACACTCAGAAAAATGTTTGTTTGAATCAAACAACAAAATTTATTTGAATTCATATCAGTGAAAGAAACAAATTTTGTGCTTCAATTGAAAAAATGTTTATTTAATTTTAGGGAATGGAGAATATTTGCCTTGTTGATTGAAACAAATAATTTGTTTAATTTACACCAAAAAATGGCTTTAATTAAACAATGCATTTGTTTGAAATTTGTTTATTTGAATTCATAAAAATATATTTGATTCAAACAAAAAATACAATGCAAAGCATAGCTACAAAATGCCGTTGGCGTGCTAAGGCGCTAAAACCTAAATCTAAATTGATTTATTCTTTGATTGATTTGAAGACATTATTCTTTTTTCAGTGTTGTGTGATTCTAACGGTTCTGTTTTTCTGGAAAAACTTAAAATTAATTGAAAATTGAACGCAATATTGAAACTACTTGAATATTGAGGCTTTATATTTTGGATATAATTGAAGATTTCGCAGGTGAGTAAGTTTTTTTTCATTTCTATCCTCCTTTCTTCGTAAAGATGATTTATGAAATCCATCATGTTTTTTATCAATTGTAATTATCGTTGTATACTAAAAAGCAGGGACACTCATATATATGTTCAATTCAAATTGAACAAAATCTATAATTAATTTAAAAAATATATATTCAATGTAAACAAGAACTTTACTCAATTTAAACAAGAAATTTATTTAAACTAACCGAAAATTTGTTTGAACCAAATAAATAAGGACAAACAAAAAATTTCTTCGAATCAAAGAAACATTTGTTTGACCCTATATTAAAGAAATAATTTATTTGATTCAAGCAAAATTTGTTTAATTCAAACAAACATTTTTCTCAGTGTACAGGTTGTGCGAGTTGATTAACTTATGTATCGATATGGAGGAGAAGTTCCAGATGACTGGAAAAAGGCGATCATCGTCCCAATATACAAAGGAAAGGGAGATGAAAGCAGCTGCAATCATCACAGAGGTATCAGCTTCGTGAGTATCGTGAAAAAAAATATATCCAAAAATTATTATTAATGGGGCAGTGAAAATAACGGAAGATAAGATCTGGGAAGTCCACTGTGGATTTATGCCACGAAGATCATGTGCGGATAAGATATTTAACTTCAGACAATTCATAGAAAAAAGTTTGAGGGAAACAAAACAGTTTTCTGTGCATTTTTGTTGATCTAGAAAAATCGTTTAATAAGGTGAATAGAAGCAAGCTTTGGGAAGTCCTGGAATAGTACGGAGTCAATGGATGGCTCCTGAAAGCATTAAAGTCAATATATTTAGTTAGGAAAGTGAGTGTGAGAGTGAATGGGTGACTGAGTGACTGGTTCGGTATTAGGCAAAGTGTTAGACAAGGATGCGTTAGGTCATCTTCGCTGTTTATTATATTCATATGGATAAATGTCTATGAATGGTCTTCTTCGACAAAGAAGGTATGGATCTCGGGACAATGAGGGTGCGTGGGCTTGCGTTCCCAGATGATAAGGTTGTTACGGCAGAGTCAATCGAAGACTTGCAAAGAATGCTGAGCGAGACCTGGACACACCTGGATATACCAAGAAAAGGATAAAAGTAAAATTAATAACACGGTTGGCATGCAAAACCTGTGCATGGTGTGCGGTAAAACGCTAATGGCCAAAGTCAGTAACGTGAGCATCCTCAAAGAATGTATAGATGAGACACTATTTGAAAGGAGTGACCCGTGTGAAAAAATATCATGACGGTCTGAGGTCGGGCCCGCGCCAGGCCTGGCGATTTGAAGTCCGTCAGACCACGACGGCCAAGCCTGGTGAGGGCCGGCCGCGTGGCATGCGCCAGACCAGACGGTCAAGGTTACGAGGAACGAAATACTTCTTTTGAAAATGTTTCTTTTTCATTTCGCATCATTTCAGGCATCTTGTCATATTTTGAAACGACAAAAAATTTTTTTTCATCAACACTTAGGAAATTTTTAATCATGCCGTGCAGGCCTGCGCCATGCCTGACGATCAAGACTACGAGAAATAAAATACTTCTTTTGATGATGTTACTTTTTCATTCTGCATCATTTCAGACATCTAGTCAAATTTTGAAACCATGAAAAAAAATTGCTTTCCGTCGTCACTTAGAAAATTTTTAGTCATGCCCTGCAGGCCCGCGGCAGTCCTGATCCATGCCCAACGGTCAAGGCTACAAGGAAAAAAACTTCTTTTGATTTTGTTACTTTTTTATTTCGCATCACTTCAGACATTTCGTCAAATTTTGAAACCATGAAAAAAAATTGTTTTCTATCGACACAGAAAATTTTTAGCCTTGCCCTGCAGATCAGCACCATGTCCGACAGTCAAGACTACGAGCAAAAAATACTCCTTTTGATGACGTTTCTTTTTCATTCTGAATTATTCCAGACATCTTGTCAAGCTTGGAAAATAATATGATGGGAATTGAAAACCAGCAGTGCATAAATGAATAATTGAATTTGTATTTAACGGTGCGGTATGTTCATTAATGCCTTCCTTCCGGTTCGATTGTTTTAGCTTCTGCGCAGCCAGATTCAGGGTGTGCATTACCTAACCAGAAGGAAGGCATTAATGAACGCGAGTGTATGAAGACGTCATGTTTCGCGTTTATTTCTGATTTTTATAGTTTATTATTATTGCTCACCGAGCTCACTTCACGTTGACCAATTCGAAAAGTTTGCGGGCCTTCTACACTTTTCGTCTTAGATATTACCGACTGAACTGTCAGAATAATATACCCGCCGAGTTCGCGCTATAGACTTGTGCATACTCTGTTCCCGCAACTACAATCCAAAATGCGTTCATAGATGATCGATTGATGCGTTCAGGGCCGCATTTAGGGGTCATTAAATAGTTACATTTGTGGGGCCCTGGGGCCATGGCCCCGCTGGCCCTGTACTAAATTCGGCCCTGGATACGGACATTTTCGAAGTTTTTTCACTGTTACAACAAATTTCTTGACAAATACAGGTTTCCCAAATATTTTCAGGATGTTATGAAACTTTTGGAAGCTAACAATTTTGAATGAAAGTAAGCTACTTTTTTTTAGTGAATTATCTGTGACTTGTCTGCAACGCTTTATGTATGTATATATGTATATACAGCGTGTCTCAGACCACCCGTCCACCCCGTTTAAAATCTAAAATACCTGATAAAATTCAAAGTTCAGTACCTCCTTATAGTAAATGGACTGTGCCCGATCGATTGGAGGTATTTTTAACTTCCGGCTCCAAACGGAAGTAGCCTATTCAGACCGGAAGTCATTTACAGAAAATTAAATGACATGTTTTTTTTCATGGATTTCGATTCTGCGATAAAAAGTGAGTAACTTTTGTAGGAAAATTTTTTCTGTAAATCGTCGCTCCCCTCCCCCCCCCCTCCCCACCCCGAAATGCTTTCTGATGTCTATCTGTGCCGTCGTTCGGGTTTCACGTTAACTCGTGCTTAGTCAGTCTGCTAACAGAATTTTGAAATGAAATTTTCAGGGATACACTTCGGAATATCCTTAGACTAATAGAGCAAGAGAAATTTAAAAATTTGTTCGAAGAAAAAATTTTGTTAATTTTTTTTCTGACGCTCTGCGCCTTTTTAACTTTTCTAACTGGCAGCGTTTCGTTTATCGAGCGAATTTTGAGCAGCGGAAAACTTCGCGAGAAAGTTTGAAATTACAGTACAAAGAAGTTTTCTGGAAAATTCAAGCCCAATAGAATTGATATTGAAGAACTTATTAATATCTAAAGTCGCTAGCGGCTTGTCGTCTCGCGCGCGAACTGTAGCGAGAGTCTCAGCTGTGATTCTTAGGTTTAGTCCAAGAGCTGGTGACGTTTTTCGTGAAGTGGGGGTATAAGTCCTAGTTTGTGCCGAATATATCTGGGAAATGACCCTTCTTTCGAAATCCGTAAATGCCAGACGCCCTGCCTGGGGCGTCTGAGCACCCGAGCCAGGTGAAAAAATTGGAAATTTGAAGTGATGGTGTAAGAGCCAATTTCATTCTAGGATCGATTATTGATGCCCCAAGTTCATTATTATTCAATCGCTAGACCGATAGCTTGGGGATAACATACTGCCAGACTCGATAATTATCAATAAAAAAACTTGGATTTTGCAGTGATAGT
>JAABKJ010005800.1:0-22637 GCA_011634705.1 Andricus grossulariae | reverse complement strand
GTAACAGCGTTACAGAACAGTGTGACCTTTATGTTCCGTTCTTGGAACACGTGTGACATTCTAGAGACATAACAGTTTTATCACTCTGTTCTATATTGGTTACATTACAGAATTCCAGAACTGTTACGGTATAAAGTCTGGCGCTGAGTAGAACTGAAACGTCTCAGTATGGTTAAACGCTAGTCTATACGAGATAATCTGGCACTAGTCAGTGGGTATTGGAAAAATCTATTTTCAAAAATTTATTAGTCTATATATTTTTGTATTAATTTTGTAAAATCATATGTTGCAATATATTTTAGGATTGTAATCAAATTATAGACAGGGACTGAGAGTGAATCCTGAGTGAGCCAAATGTGAGCCTGCAAATGCGCTCTTTAAGAGATATACTCTGTGGGAGAACTGTAGCTTGAAAGAAGTGTCATCCAACCCTCCATAGTTGGACTTATCCCTCCGTAAACAATTTGGGAAAATATTCAAGCAGGCACGTAGGTACCGGGAGCAAATTCCGAGGAGGGCAGGTTTGCACTAAACGAACTCTGTCCCCACTCTGGTATGGATGTGATAAGCAGAGGATGAAAAGACTTGAAAGATCGGACGGATGGCGCCACATAAAATATTTTGTAACAATCTGTGATTGTTTATTAATGCCTTTACTGTCCATTAAAGGCAGCACCTCCAGGACATGCGAAATGACATGAGATATTCGAACCTAGTTCGAATCCATTTTGATTAGAAGTAGATTTACTAATAGGATGATTAAATAATTAATACAGAATTTGAGTTAATAAATAATTTAATAAATCAAAGCGAGAGAGAGACTTGGTATTTTAAGAAAGCGAACTGACTCTGTAGGTTAAGGAATTTCCAAATTTGAATTTGAATTTGATTTTGTGATATGCATGTAACTGGAAAAGAATTTTGTTTGATTCAGGTTTTGCTTCCAGCTCTAGTTCGGAATCCGGAATAAGTATGAAAGAAACGTAAATTGAATAAGTTCGAAAGGCTTTTAGAAAAGAGAGTTCGGGCAAGAATAGTTAAATGAAATAAAGAAGAAATTCTTATTAACTAGTTCGAACCAGAATTTAAGCTGATTTTTAGTTGTAAAAAAATAGTAAAAACTAATGAAATTTTTACTACTGTTAATTATTTGACGTTTTTGATAGTGAAGCATGAAATGAGATTTGAGCCTAAATTGAGGAAACGTGGTTAATGGGCATTTTTCAGGAAGCGAACTAGGCCGCGGTTTCATCATGAGTTGACGAGGAATTAGGTCATGTTTTAGTCAAGTTGAGGGTGTAAATCTGAATTCTGATTGGTTTGAAGTATGAGTATGATTGAGAGTAGGATTGCACGGAATCAAAGTACTTGAAGAATATATATGATACTTTCAATCGCAGCCTTCGTGTTTAATTGACTTTTACCTTAACTTTATATAATTAAAGTGTTATTTTAATTAAACTTATAGTAATAATATTTGGACTTGGACAATTTGTTTAATCGTTGGTTTCGTCAAGTCGGAGACCGAACGAGGAGGGTTTTTACCCTTATTGTGAAACGAATTCACTAATAACTAATAATTGAATTTCAAAAATTAAGAATTTCCGCGCCAAAATTATCGCGGATCGTTACAATTGTTTCGATTCGTAATTACGACAAGTTTGAATTATTTTTGACTAATGCATTTTTATTTATTTTTGTCATGAATCATCATTAATCAGTATTTGACAAATACCTAATTTTTTAGCTAATTTGCATTTGTTTACATAATTTTTATTTGTTGAAATCTTTTATTTTTTCAGGTAAATAAACCGAAAAATAAATGTTTAAATAATTTTACATTTGTAGAAATAATGCACATTTCTTTAAATGTACGGATTTACTAGAAAAAGCAGGGGAAACATTTTATATTACCAAATTCTCAAAAGATTTTAATATTTTCAGTTATATTGCTTTTTTTTCTGAAAATACGCTTAAATATGTAAACAATATTAATTTTGCCATTTTTCGACAGATTTCAATATTTTTATGTACTACGCCGTTTTTTGAACAATATTCCTAAATTTGTAAACAAGTTTGATATATTTCATCAATTTAGTTTCTTCATTTTGTTTTCAGAACGAATTTTCTGCTTTTCGTTGATAAGAACCGCATACATTCAATAAAATAGAATAATTGTTATATTTTATACGAAAATAAATCGTATAAACAATGTCTAATTTTCACGACATTTAGGTGTTCGCAGAAAAGAAGGTAGTGCCTATAAATATTGTAGTCTGTCGACAATTTTGTGATATAAAATTTTTCTCCTCATTTTTCTATAGGTAATCTATAAGTACTGCAAAAAATGGATGTTATTTAAATAACTGTGAAATTCTTGAAACAAATTATTTTCATGTAATCATTCATTAAAAAGGTCATGGCGTCTAGAAAATACAAGCATCGCGCCACTTATATTTTTAGTTGCCTGAAAAAGCGATGTTACTAAATATCTCGAAAATATCCAAAACATTGTTGTCGAAAACCTGATTGGTTGCCACACTGCGTGAATATAAATTTTAGTGACTGCTTTCAGGTTACTTAACTATTAATAAAAATGTATGCATTTTCTGCACCATCAGTTTGGCACATCGAAATTTCCTAATAAATAATTTTACTTCATCATAAGATTTATTTCTGAATATTTCTAAACATTATTGATAGAAGGGAACAATTAAATTGTGAATGATTTTTTCTTATTAGGAAATAATTCTGTCCTTAACATTTTGCTACCACAATATAATTTCTGAACTTTTATACATTTTCAAAGAGATGAGAAGAATTAAATTATGAGCGAAACTTATTTCACGAGAATGACAAAAATATTCTTAAGATTCATGGCTAAATTTCAAATGATTTTATACCCGATGAATTCTAAGTAAAGATTGAAAAAGAATAAATAGTATATTTCACAACTAGGGTTGAAAGGCTATGATTGCAACGAGTGTGAATTTTGCTGCTCGAGCGAAGCGAGGGCAGCACTGACACTTGTTGCAATCATATAGGCTTCCGACCCGAGTTGCGCACGCTATTTTTCATCATACCTTTATCGGAGATCGATTTTCCTTTGTTCGCGAACCGAATTCATATGGTTGAGAATGATCGGCTATAATATTTTGACAGTAGACAAGAGGTTAGAGTAGTCACTTGAAGTTGGCTGCAGCGCTCGTGCGATAATGACGGAGATGGAAAGAGAGAGGGAACGATCGCGTCACAATAGAGAGATTCTGCTTTCGGCCAATCGCGAGTCGTTTTATTTCTTTTCATCCCCCGGGAAAGTGTTTAGAAGGCTGACTCAATTGAACAAATCTTTCAAAACTAAGAGTGCCTACGACATGAGTGCCGAAACGTATAGGTCCGTTAAGAAGTAAAAATAAAATATAAAAAATAAAAAAATAAAAAAATTGGACGATCACATTACAATCTAATAAATGCGATGATAATTAACGTACAAAGTTCAAAAGCGTTATCAGTTGTAGTATCTCTCGAAGAACGGAATATAAATGAACGCCTACCATTGACAACCATCAGTATTGGTCGATATTTAACAGTTACGTAATTTTATTTTAATTTCTGAATATTAATCATGTTATAGATTTAATATTTATGTTGATATTAAGAAAATTATAAGCAATTGCATTTGTGAATACATATTAATTATTCATAAATTTGCAATAGTACATATTAATAATTAATTAATAAATTACTGTGTCATTGGATTAATATTAAATAATAATGTTTACTTATATTGTAAAAAAGCGTAGAATATTACTTCACATGTATTCAATTTTACGTTCCTAACATCACTTCGAAACGAATAATGATTTACCTTCAAAATTAAAAATCGTGATCAGTTGTAATATCTCTCGGAGAACTTTAATAAAACTACACAATTGTTTCCAGAAATAATAGAAAAAGATTTGATGAAGTTAATTCCTTCATTTATTTGTTTCTAGAATTATATGTCCTAATAATTAACGCTTATAATTGACTCTCAACAGTATGGGTCAATATTTATGTGAATATGAAGAAATTTATATTCTATTTTAATTGTATCTAAATATTAATTATTCACAACTACACCAATTTCCTAATATGTTATATAATAATTAATAAATTACTGTATTATTGTCTTATTATTAAATAATAATATATATTTATGTTCTAAAGATATGTACGATATAATTTGGCATTAGCGAGAAGCTGCTAAATTACTATAAAGTAGCTTTTATTCAGATTTTAAAATCAGAAACTCAGAGCTTAGAATTATATTGCATGGATTGAGAGTTAAACTCCAGAGAGCTGAAAGTGGGATCTAAACCTAACTTCGGATTGTGGTCCACTCCCTTCGGGATAGTTTGAAAGTAGCTTCGGTTGAGTTCTCATCAGGAGTGAAACCTTCCGGCAGTCTCTAGGTTTAGATCTTTCAAAGATTCAATCCCGGGAACTTTTTTTTTTATCAGTACACAAACTAAAGGACCGATCCTCTGTACCTGCTCTCCTGGGGAGTCACACGCTAACCAGTTGCTGCCACAACCCATCCGTTTCTGAGTGTTTGAAAAGCAGGCACCGTAAACTCGGGATGGGAACTCCCTGATTAGAGCCTTCATAACAAGTAGTATGTTATTAGGTATTTTCTCTTTGACTACCAGCTAACTTCACTTCATTGAATGCTGAGGTGGAAACAATGGACCAAATGCAGGGGATAAAACTTTATTTATGTTATATCTTCGTAATGAATAATAATTATTGTCCTTTTATTAATTGATTAAATAGTAATTAGAAAATAAGAACCAATTTTCAAATGAACTTATATAGAAAAAATTATTTTTTACGAAGAAATGAACAAAATAGGGCAAAAATGGATCAAGTTCCATGCGTTTGATTCATTGTTTTCCCTTCAGCAGTTAACGAAGTGAAGTTAGCTGACTATGAAGTGAAAATGCCTAATTGGGAACCGAAATCATGGCGCTGCGATTGTAAGATGGCGGAGGTAGACGGGTCGTCTTGAATATCAGCATAGTGTTACGCGTGAACAAAACCTTTAACAATTTAAAAAATGAAGCTCTGCCTTGGTGAAATCTGTGTTTTCGCGAATTCTTCACCAAAGAACAGAAATTTATTCGAAGGCGAACGTGTTTTAAACGCTGGACTTATTATTTATTGTGGTAAAATGTCGGCATCCGATTTGCGGGTTTGTTTACGTATATATTAAAATATAAATGATCTTGAATTATTATTTATTTTGTCTTTAGAATATAAATTATAAGATTTAATTGCCAATCAGAAGTTATATAACTAATGGGTTGAAATTAAATCGTAAATAAATATTTAAGAATTGAGGTTAGTTTCTGTCCATTATTCTTGAATCCTTAATTAGGTAGGAAAAATAATAAAATTCCAATCCCTTTCAAAGCCGATCAGAGCTGCCAAACGTAACCTTAAATAAATTATAATGACAATTTAAAGCATTATAAGGAACTCCAAAAGCCTAACATTTGCAAAATATAGTAGCATTGTGTTGAAAAATATCACTTTTTTCCAATTTTATTAATTACAAAAATATTAAGTCATGATAAACTTGTTTTAAATTATTGTTCACCATAGCTATCTGTGTGGAAATCAATCCTGACAATGTAAAATGATGCTAAAAATTTTCCAATACTTTTCAATGCAAGCCTTTTTACCGGTAGGGGACATTCAGGTCTTTAAATTAACTTTAAAAATATATAAGAAACTAATTATTTACTTTGCAGAAATGATTTAGAACATTTTTGATAGCCTCCTGCAGACATAAAATATCTATGGAACGAACTACATAAAGAAGCACTCGAAAAGTATGAAGCAGCACCTCTTGATAAACATGAGTGTTTTGCAGAAAAATTTTAAAGCTGCAAGCTCTGTCGTCGTAACCGAAGAACAAATTCGAGCAATAAGAGAACTGGCAGCCCAAGAACTTCCTGATAGTGCAGTCGCTTTACACATGTAAGTGTAAGCTAATTGTTGACTTGAATTCTTTTTATTTAACTCTTTAAGCTTACTGAATGATTTAACGCATTTTAAAAAAAGTTTTCTTTATCTTTTATTTTTATTTAGGAAGGGAAGACATGCTCCTGTTGAAGACTTGAATAATAATCAAGTGTGACCGTTCGCGAAGAAAGGGACCTAATGCGTCGAAGCTGAATTTTACAGGACGGGCGATCGTAGCAGAGTCCGTAAGCTAGGATTTGAGTAGTGGGGATGCGTCTACGAAAAGCACCTCCTCCACTTACCACTACACTTTTAGGCACGAGCCAGTGTAGCTCACGGACACGTCGCGTACAGCTGTAGTGGTAAGTGGTGGGGATGGCTCTCGTAGGCCTCTCGTTCGGTCTCCGCATACGCTTATCATGCTTATGTTTGTAGCTTAATAATAACAAAAGTAATTAAATTAAAAAATTTCCGATTGTTGGAAATGAAAGAGTAACTCAGAAACTATCGATTGGCGTAAGAAAATGAAAATCGATTTTTTCCGCACTAGGTCCCTTTCTTCGCGGACGGACACAAGTTTTCGATAATAATTTGCAGATAGAAGCTATCTATAACCACGGCTCCTCTAATTGTACGAACGCGTTGGACGATATCACAGACCACTACAACAATGTTGCGAAACGTTGATGGACCGTTTGAACAATAATGTGTACGCAGTTTCTCAAGAATTGCAAAATGGGTTTTCCACGTGGAAGAAGGAAAGGCAGTTTAGAATTACTGGCTCTAGATTTTACGAAATTTATACCTTCACAGAAAAAAGGACACCTGGCTGGGAAACTAAATCTATTAAGTACTTCTATCCAAAAGATTTCACAAATAAATACGTTGAGCATGGACTTCTTTTCGAAGAATGCGCTCGTCTGGAATATGAGCAATCTTGTCAAGTAACAGTTGTCAAATTCGGTTCAATTGTTTGTGAGAGACATCCATGGCTAGGGTATTCTCCAAATGGCGTAATCTTTTTAGATAATAAACCGGTTAGAGTAATAGAAATTAAGTGTCCATTCACGGAAAAAGCACAGAGTATAATTGACGTTATGGAAGGGCAAGATTGCAAATACTTAATTCCAGACGGTGACTGTTAAACTTTGAAAAAAAATTCGTACTATGCAAAGTTCAGTTAGGTATCACAATTTTAAACTTGCAGAAAACTGATTTTATATTGTATGCTTTCTTTGATAATACCTCACACGTTATAGAGATCGATTTTGACGAACCCTCTGTTGAGGATCTTTTAGGGCAATTAAAACTAGCTTATTTCAACGATATGATTCATAATGTGAAAATTAAAAACACTAGAATTACGCGAAATAATAAAAAAAATCTGGTTATTTTTAAATATATGTCTTATCCGGGTATCTCTAACATGCTTACTAGAAAACGTCTAGAAAACTTCGAAATTTCATCACCAGGTGGCGTATTCGACCTGAGCGGTTCCCAATAGCTATAAGAGCGTCACTTCACTCACCGACTGAGTAAGGACTTTTCCATACTAAATTACCGACAGAGGTTTTTACCTATGGTCGGTAATTCAGAATTATGACAGGTTATTCTTTTTACCATCAGTCAGTAGAACAGAGAGGTCAGTAATTTTTCATTGCCGTTTTACCATCAGTCGGTAAAGCAGTTTTAGTTTCAACTGATAAAGTTACGAATTGCCCTTATCTCCGATTTTTTTGAAACTCTGTGTACTCATGTACTTTGACGCGTTGATTACGAAAATCGTACTGAAAATTGTCGAAATGTTGATTTTCATTGTACAAACCATAAAAACCCTATAAAAATCATGATTTTTCACGTTTTCCTCGAGAACCACTGCAAATTAAAAAAAAAATTTCAATAAAAGTTATAGACGTAGTCAAAATACATATTTTACGTTGCTTCCAATTTTTCGTACGAGTGAAAGCTTTCGAGATATTTGATGATAAAGATGAAAATTTCATACCTAGCCCCTGCCGAAAACGTAAGTATTCCTGTGACCAATCACTGCAGTTATATATTTTTTTGCTTAATTTCATTTACGTCTCTCCACGAGACTTTAGAAAGGGTTAGGGTTTTGACCAAAATTATTTCTGTGGCTAGACAAAGGGGTGCCTTTCCGCCTCCAACAAGAAATTGGAGAGGGGAAGGGGTTTGGCCAACAATATTTCTGTGACCAGACAAAGGGGTGCCTCCGCACCCCCACGGGAAGCTGGCAAGGGGAAGGGGAGTTTGACAAAAATTATTTATGTGGCCAGGCGAAGGGGTGCCTCCCCCCCCACCAGAAGTTGGAAAGGGGAAGTGGTTTGACCAACAATATTTCTGTGGCCAGACAAAGGGGTGCCCTTCCGCTCACCACGAGAAGCTGGAAAGGGGAAGGGGTTTGACCAACATTATTTCTTTGGCCAGAAAAATACATACGTTTTCGGTAGGGACTAGGCATGAAATTTTCATCTTTATCATCACTCATACAAAAAAATTAATGAAACATAAAATTTGTATTTTGAATAAGTCTACAAGTTTTTTCGGCATTATTTTTTGGAAAGTTTTAGTGATGCTCGAGATAAACGTGAAAAACCATGCTTTTTACGGGGTTTTTATGGTTTTCACCATGAAAATAAAATTTGCGCCAATTTTCAGATAATTTTCGTGATTAACACCTCAAAATACATAAATATACGGAGTTTCAAAAAAATCGGATGTAAGGACTAATCGGAGCTACACCTGTTTTAGCATATAGTCAAAAATCTCTACAGCGAATTGATTTTCTTTCAGAAAATCAGGTGTCCATTTTATTGGCATATCTGATACACTCACGACATTTTATTTGAATTCCTTGTGCTTAGACTTTATGAATTGGAATTTCCCACTTCAAAAGATAAGGATCTCTCGATGGGGTATTCACTCGTCAAAAACATGTACGCAGTACTACGCATTACGCCTTATTACGCATTTCATGCTTTATTGAACATTATTACGCGTAATCATCTCATTACTACGCATTATGACGTATTATTACGCGTTATTACGCAATTATTACGCATCATTACACTCTTATTACGCGGAAATTACGGCGTGATTGAAGAGATCGCAGAAATAGAATTCACTAAAGCAGTGGAATAGGTCAATATCAGGGGAAAAAATCAGTTGAAGTTAAATTTAAACCATACATAAAAATTTTAATAATCTTGATACGTTTGTTTTATTTTGAGAATAAATTTCCACATTTTATTAGCGTATAACGAAAGTTTTACGAAATGTGCAAGATTATATATGAATTTCATTAATTTCATAAACATGTCTTTTTTGAATGCAGACATATTAGGGTGGGTCAACAATAACAAATTCTGAGATTCGAAATCGCTACAACATGAAAAAGTAGCGTATTGAGATCCTAAAAAAGTATAAACAATTTAGAATCGACAGACATGCAGCTTGGGGGCCATCGCTAAAATACGTGTTCAAAAATTTCTTGTATGAAAGTTTTTAAATTTGTCTGAATTTCAATTTTTGTACATATCTGAAGGTCAAAAAAGTCATCCCAATTTTTTCGGGTATTTATCAATTATTTCCTAAGAGATAATTCATGTTTATTTCAGCCCTGTCTTCGGAGAAAATTTTTAACACCTTTATAAATACGAGAATAATTTTTTCGAGTACTTGAAAATTTTCTAGTGACAAAAATGCACTAGAAAAAAATTGCTAAGTCCCAGAAATCGAAATTGGAAATACAGTGAATTATAAAATTTTTGATTTCGGTATTAAATGAAAATATCTTTATAACTTTTAATTACAACAAAATTGCTCAACGTGTGTGGGGGTTCTCAGCACAAAAATACACTAGATAAAAATCGAAAATATCCATGTGTCGGTCTTTTTATTTTCCCCATATTTGTGCACGAACCTTTTAAAAATAAAAGTCAAAGCATCGATAACTGTAATTTGGTGATTGTGAATTGTCTTTTGTTAAAGCTCCTTCGGCTTTAACGAACACATTCTCATCACATATCTCGTGCTTCGCACTTGGTTTTGTCCAAAATAGGAGCTTTTCAACATTATGTTCAACACTATTATATCAAATGTATATTATATTTATTTCTGTACCTCGGTCTGGGACTGCTTATTCAGGTATTAACAAATAATGTAAAAATTTTATTTTTCATTATTGCTTGAATATTTGTTCCTTATTTTTCACTAATTTATATTCTCAGCTACCCTGAAAAATATATCATGTCAATACATGTGTATTATTACAATTCATAATATGCATTGGTATTGAAGCACACGTATTTTCATTGTCTTGTTTTTATAATTAAAAAAAGGTGCGCATCCTATGAACAAAATGTTGTTATTAAACATTTCATTTCCACTTGTATCGCTTATTCATAAATTTAATTTGTTTACTTTCAATATTAGTTTTTACGATTTAAAATAAAAATATGCTTACTAGCGTACAGTGGTTCACAGCAAATCTGTAGATATAATTTGGGCCAAAAATTTTGTCTTCTCAATTTTGTCGTCTCTTGTTTCGTTTTTCAAAAAATTGAATTTTTTTATTTTTAATGTTATTTTTTACGATTCACACAAAAACTATGCGTCCTATCAACAAATTATTCATGACAAATTCGTAGCTCTTTTTATGATGAGTAATGTTTGCGTATTCACTTTTTTCATAGCTTGTGTCGTTTGTCCAAAAATTTAATTTTATTATTTTTAATTTTGTTTTTTTTACGAATAAGACAAAAACTATGTGTCCTATCAAAAATTTATTTCTAACAAATTTATAGATCTTTTTTAGGTGCACGATTTTTGTTCATTCATCTTTTTTCGTATCTTGCATAGTTTGACTTTTTTTACATATCGTGCGTTGTTTGGCCTCAAATGTTAATTTTCGTTCGTTTTCTTGGATTTTGACAATGCTATAACTCTGATAATTTTCTTTTCATAGAAGAAAGTCATACGGGTAAATTGTTCTACTTGCCAAGTACTACGAATATCCGTACATAGAATTGTTAAGTCATGAAAAAATGGTCTATACATTTTTGAAAATACTCGTACTTTAAATTTTAGTCCAAAATAGCTGGTTAACGAACTCGATCTTTCTTTTTGGTCCCTAAAACTGTGTGCCCAAGTCAAATCCGATCCGATTATTCATTTAAAAGTTATCCGGTATAGAGACGACAATGACAACTACAACGACAACAACGACAAAGACAACGACAACGACAACGACAACGACAACGACAACGACAACGACAACGACAACGACAACGACAACGACAACGACAACGACGACGACAAGAACAACAACAACGACAGACAGACAGACATACACCACTGTCAAAACTATTTTTTCTCCCTCAGGGGGCCTCAAAACGTCGACATTTGATGGAATCCGCGAAAGTCATTTTTCACATAAAACTAATACCTTTTCATTGAGATTAGAATGTAAAAATCGACAATAATAATAATAATAATTCGTAATTTTGAAATTTTTCTGTAATTCTACTTTCAACTGTTGGATGTCGTCGATATTTTTCTAGTGTATTTCTGTGCTAAAAAAGTTACACATGCTCAAAAAAATGTGTAAACCATAAGTTATAAAAATAATCTCATTAAATACCAAAATCGAAATTAAAAAATTCGTTGTATTTTCAATTTTGATTGAATTTGTGAAAATATACAGTTTTCTATGCTTATTGTAAACGGCGAGTCACTTTCTTACTTTTAGACGCTTCTTTTAAAAGTCGATCACTGCTTTCAGTTTTCTTTTCGAAATATATCTTTAAATCAACAAATTCTAAATGCAATGCTTTTAGCTGTGTTTATATTAAAGAATATAATTTTTTTTTTTTGAAATTACAATTTCTTAAAATATTTTACTTATTTTTCACAATGGTGATTTATAACTTTTAAAATTGGATAATTTTAGGTACAAATATGAAAAAGTAGACTAATTTCAAATGTATAGCGTTTGTATTATGAGTTGGACCATTTAAACCTTTGAGCTTTTTTTAAAAAAATTTTTTTACTTTTTTGTCTGTAAGAAACGATTTTCTTGCATCTGATAACTCTTTTAGAGTAGAACGATGTAAAAAGAAGCAAAATATTTATTATTATAAAAATTTGATTTCGTGAGAAAATTAAGATCTGTTTAGCCTACAAAACAGCTTAAAAAATTGAAAAACTTAGGAAAATGATAAATATGTTACCGTATACGATCGAAAAACAGAAAATTTATACACCAAAAGTTGCAAAAAGAAAGGTGTTTTTTTATGTTACGATGTTCTTCAAAGCGCTAATCGCAATTTCAAAAATATTTATAGCCTTGATTATTAACGCTATTATAGACTATTAGAGTTGAGACATTTTAAATTTATAGTACTTAGTATATGGAATAATTTGAAGTTTAAAGTTATTTAAATAAGCAAGGATTTTGAATTGAAAGTGTTTGATTTCATTTCATTTCATATATTTATTTATCCAACAGTCTTACAACCGATTACAGGATAACATATCTATGTTATTATTAACATAGAGTATACGCAGCTTAGTTATATTGCAATCTTTTACCTTCAAAGATTATATTTCTAGGTGTAAACTTACATTAATTATAGCAAAGTTTATGCTTAAACGTTATATAAATTTAGATATAAGCCTCAATGGAAGTTAAAAAGTGTGATAAAGACAAATGGACCATATCAAGATGAGCTGTACAATTTCCGCTAATTTTTTTTATAATGCCACACATTCTATTTATAGGCTTATTGATTATTCGAGTAAGTTTCTTTTTTGAAGCATAAATATAAAAAAGCACATCAGAGCGGGTATTTCGTGGAGGAGAAAACCATGGGATTTCAGCTAGTAAATAGGGACAGTCGACGTAACCCTTTAATAATGTCAAGAGAAATAAAATGGAGTGGACAGCCCTACGGTCTTTCAAAGTCCATATTTCAAACCTGTCACAGAGTTCAATGTAATCAGAACCGGGAGGTAGAAATTGCCCATTTACTTTCCAATTCCGAAATTAAAATTTTTTGTTGTTGACATTTATCGATTGATTTAATTAAGTATTCTGCTAAAGGATACCAGATCACAGATTCATATTCAAGTTTTGATCTAACCAGCGCAAAGTAGATAGAACTCATTGCAGTCGGGTTTTTAATCGAACGACAGGTTCTTATTAGAAATCTTAGTGTCCTATTGACTTCTCTAAGTAAGTAATCAATATGAATATTAAAGCGCAACGCATTATCCATATTCTGCCCGAGGTCCTTTATAAAGTTGACTTTTTCCAGAATGCATCCATTTATTTCATATTGAAAATTGACATTGATGACTTAGCGAGAATATGACCATTACCTCACTGTTCAGGAGCGGACTGTAATTTTACTTTTTGATTTTCAATTTGGCCGGAATACTTTGCGATTAAATTTACCCAGAAGGCAGACACTTTCACCTAATCCAGTTTATTGATGAAAATGACTCAATAATTATGGTTTGACGTTATTACACTAATTGCTAGAAGTAATTTGAAGTAGATTAGAACAATTATTTCACTTATTATGAAATTCGGTTCCTGGCTCCGCACGCACGAGGCTTTCGTTTCTCTCTCCTGATTTGTCCTAATTTTCGCTGTTTCGACCCATCGATGATTAGAAAGAAATTCATACGTCACACTATCATACGTCACTCAAGCAGATCCTAAAAATTAAATTTCACTGCATGAACATACCGCCCGCCTCGTTCTTATACCAAAGGAACGAAACACATCAAACCTCTGACATTTATTCAAAACTTTTTTGTTGTTTTTTAATCCTTTTATGGATGTGTACGACATATCAACGGGCTGATGAATCGCGAATATGTCGATTCTATTACTACCAACTAAAGTAATAAAGGATTGAAAAAATAAAATTTTTATATAGTAAATATAGTTAGAGTTTGCTGTAAATAATACAATGAAATTAATCCTTGGTAATATAAATGTAACTTTCCATATTCTTCCTTAAATTAGTAACATTCGTTTATGGCAACGCCACCTGCCATGAGCATTTAGTTTTAAACATCTTTAAGTTCTAATGTTTCATTAATCGGTAATAAGCACAATTTGACAAGCGATTTGTTATAAAACCTTTTTCGGTTTGAACTACTACCATGCTTACTAGACCGTCCTGACCAGGATGGCAAGCAATGACCGATTTTGAACGCTTTGAAAATATTCTAGAGACCACCTTTTCCAAATTATTTCGTTTAATCTCTATATCAACTGCTATCGAGACAGTATTTTTAGTCAAATCAAGGACTGATGGTGCAGGTACAGAAAGCAAAGGGGAATCTGTAAGCAAATGGCCCGGACTTAAGTAAGATAGACTTTCTACATCGTCTGAACTTGCAGATATTGGCCTTGAATTAAGACTTGCCTCTATCTGACAGCGATGGGTAGACATTTCTTCGATTGTGAGAGTGTGGTTTCCAACTATTCTATGAAGGTGGTGCTTGACACTTTTGACACCTGCCTCCACACAATCAAACGAAATGAGGGGCATAAGGAGGAATAAAATGCCAGGTTATGCTTTCGGTGATGAGAAAGTTTCTTAAATTTTCGTCATCACGAAATTTTAGGAAAGCAATTTTTAAATCTTTACTTGCACCCTGAAAGTTTGTGCCGTTATCGCTATAAAGTTATGAGGGTAGGCCTCTTCTCGCAACAAATCTTTTCAATGCAGCTAAAAAGGAAATCGCGATAAAATCGCTTACTAATTCTAGATGGATAGCTCTTGTGGCTAAGCAGACAAAAAGAGATATATAAGCTTTATGCGATTTATAACCACGTCCAATGCCTAATCTAACGAGAATAGGTCTTGCATAATCAAGACCACTATGTTCGAACGGCCTCGATCTTATCACTCTAGCAGTGGGTAAGTCACCCATCATTTGGGATGGAATTTTTGCTCTTTGTCTAACAGAAGTGATACATTGGCTAATTATATGACGAACTGAGTCGCGCGCCTTTAGTATCCAAAAATTTTGTCGTAAAATATGCAGAGTGAGCTCCGGACCACCGTGTAATGATCTAAGATGCGCCTGTTCTATTATTAAATTCGTAAGACGATGTTTAGACAATATTATCGGATGTTTGGTATCATAGTGAATAGGTGCGTTTTCCAAACATCCTTTTACTCTTAAGAGCCCATCTGTTTCAAGAAATGGGCATATCCTTTTTAAAGGACTAGCTTGATTGTAAGAAATACTGTTCTGAAGAGCCTTTATTTCTATTGAAAATTCTTTGTTTTGAAGAAATTTAAACCAGAAGGTATTTGCTCTATTAATTTCTTTACACGTTAAAATTCGTTCTGTAGGTGCTTTCCGGCGATTTATAAGAAGATAGATAAACCGACAACAAAGGGCAGTTATTCGAACTAGTTTTAGCCAGGATGAAACTCTTTCGGAGAGTTTTTCCAAAGAAGATTTCTCTACTTTAATAAAATTGAGATGAACTTCGTTTTGTTTTAATTTTGCCTAGACCTTTTTTGCGTAAGTCGACAGACATTTTTTCTTTTCACTTTCTAAATCTTCCGCTGATATACTTGGCCAATTTTCAGAAGCTTATTTTAAGAAAGGAGGTCCATGCCACGACAGCGAATGATTTAATCATTTTTCTGCAGTGACACCTCGAGAGACACTATCTGCAGGATTTAAGGCCGTAGGAACGTGATTCCAGTTAGCCTCAGGAATACTTGACTGTATTAAAGAGTCTCCATTAGCTACAAATGTAGGCCAGGTGGATGGCAGTTTACTTAGCCACGATAATACTGTAGTAGAATCTGACCAACAATATATGGAATTACTTCGTAATTTAATTTCTTCCTCAACTTGTTGCAAAAGCTTAGCTAATAGTAAGGCTGCGCACAGCTCTAATCGGGGAATACTGGTATGTAGTCAAAATGGGAGCTATTTTTGACTGCGATTAAAACAGTTGAATTAATAGCTTGTCCATGGTCAACGACTCTTAAATAAACTACTGCCCCATAGGCTTTGGCAGAAGCATCAGCGAATGCATGTAATTGCACAGATAGTAAGTTTTCGCTCAGTTTGTTCCATCGCGGAATTTTTAGATTTTGAAGCAAAGGTAACTCTGTATAATATTGATTCCAGCGTTCTTGTAAATCTGGAGGAAGTATTTCATCTCAATCTAATTTTTGAAGCCAAAGCTCTTGCATGAACATTTTTGCTACAATGATAATGGGAGCTAACCATCCATGAGGATCAAAAAGTGTGGCTATACGAGACAGAGCTATTCATTCCGTAGCAACCCCAACGTGTTGCATATTTACCGAAAATAAAAAGCAGTTAGTTTGGACAACAACTTAAACCTAATACCTTTTTGTTTCATCTTTATGTTCATCGAAATTGACTACCTTATTTTCAGACATAGGTTCATTTACTTTAGTTAACCTAGGATCATTAGCTGACCATTTACGTAAAGAAAATCCTCCTTCTAATAACAATGTTAGTTCCTTTTGCAGTTGTAAGGCCTGGTCTACATTATCCGATCCAAACAAGACATATCGTCTACATAGATGTCGCGTTTAATGATGACACTGACATCGGGGAAGTCAGAAGCTTCATCTTCGGCTAATTGTTTTAGAACTCTATTTGCCAAAAAAAAGGATGACGCCATTCCATAGGTAGCGGTCAGCAATTGATATTCTATCAATTGTCTAGAAGGTCCGCGGAGACAAGCTATTCTTTGTAAGTCTATATCTTTCGGGTCTACTAAAATTGGACGAAACATATAACTTATATCTGCCGTAATTCCGAAACGGTAATTTCGCCATCGTAAGATGACAGCTATTAATTCATTCTGGAGTTTTGGACCAACCATGAGTACATCATTTAAAGACTGCCCAGAAGAAGTGGGACTAGATGCATTAAAAACTACTCGAACGGGAGTAGTGCTACTAGACTCGTGGAATACAGGACAATGAGGCAAATTTACTGGTGGGCAGCTCAATAGAGTTTGTTTACCATCACCTGAGAGTTGTCGCATATGACCGAGTGTCTCGTACTCGTCAAGAAAATCTTCGTATTTTTTGGCTAAATTATAATTTTTAGCGAGTCGTCATTCTACACTGAGAGCGCAGATAAGGCTCTAGGTAATGATTTTCCAAGAGAATCGAGAGGTTCTTCTTTTACAGGAAGGCGTACAACGTAACGTCCTTCTTGGTTACGCCAATGCATGTTAGAAAAGTGATTTTTGCAAAGCTGCTCTTCTTCGGTGAGCATAGATTGTTGAGGAATATCTTCTAATTCCAAGAATCTCTGTAGATCGAAATTGATTTCTGATAAGGTTGAAACATGATTAATTCTGAGACTCGACTTTGCCTGCGAATTTTTGCTTGGAATAGGACCTGATAGAATCCATCCAAATATCGTAGACTGCGCGGTTATAGATCCAGGAGGTCCCTGAGACAATCCTGGTAATAGAAGCGGGCCATAATAATCGGCTCCAATTACTATTTCGATTTTTTGTCCACTAAAGGGTTTAGGATCTGCTAGATGAAGGTCGCGAAGGTAATCATATGTAGAATTGATTTTAAATTGCGGGGGGCTATAACTCATTAAGCGAGGTAAGGTATAGGTAGTAATCGGATATTTAATTTCATCATTGTTTACTGGCGAAATAATCAAATCTACTCGCACTTTTGCCACCCCAATCAAGACATCACCCGTGATGATGATAAATGTACCTATCATTAAAAATTTCAATATTTGATATTTTTGAAAATTGTTTTCATAAGTGGAAAACATATATTTGTCAATAATCTATAACCTATTTTATACATGAGAAAAAAGTAACACTCATTTGAAAGTACCAACTGAAATGCACATTTTTGTAACAACCACTTATCCTTTAAAGTTAATAATTTGCAAGATAACAGAGCTTTTGTTAGAAGTAATTTTAAACTGTTGCAATAAATAGTCATTTTTCATGGAGCAAATTAGCTTTAGAGGAAAAATTCCTGCAAGAAACTGTAGTAGGGGGCGTGAGAAATACAAGTGAATATAAACATTTCGAATCGAAAAATATCTTTTTTTCCAATTCTTAACGACTCCTCCAGACTTTATTAATAATGTTAATATTTATAACGCTACGTTTCGATAGCGGACCGCTATCCTCATCAGGCAATTATATGTGTTTGTTAGTTACAATTTTGGAGTCGAAGAGGATTAACATGTTGGTTGAAATTAGTCAATATTTATAAAATTTGATTGTCAGTGTTGGAAACTTGATTTGGAGTTTAGGATGACTTTCGAACACTGACGTTCATACAATTTTTTCAAAATGTAACTTACCAAAATTAAGTAGTTACAGTGTTTTTTTTTTTTAGATTTCATTACTATCACCTTTACACAATGAAAAACAATATAAAAATCAAAAAGTCATAATTAGAAATCTAAAGCACAGAATGTTATTGAAACTCATCCTAACCTCCAAATCAAGTTTCCAACACTGATAATCAAAGGTTATAAATATTGAATAATTTCATCCAACATATTAATCCTCTTTGACTCCAAAATTGTAACTAGCAACTGGATAATTGCCTGAAGAGAATAGCGGTCCGCTATCGAAATGTGGCGTTATAAATATTAACCTTATTAATAAAGTCTGGAAGAGTCTTTAAGAATTGGGGTTTTTTTATTCATTTTTTTATTCGAAATTTTTATTTAAAGAATTCCCGGACGTATAAAAACATGAAGCACACCTTCCACATACCTTCAAGTGTATATGCAATTATCGACAAATTCTTTTATGCAGGAAGGGGTGATTGTTTTATTTGCTCACTTTAAATTGATGTAACTGTTTTTGAAAAAGCCATGAAGGTCTCAACATTGGTATGATTATTTATGAAGTGGTAAAATTTGAGTGTCTATTATTTCTGTTTCTGCATATAATAGAAAGACAGGAAAAAATTTCAACAATTTCGAAAATTACTACGAATTCAGTCATACAGTTTAATATTTTCTACGTTCATTACGCTTTATAGATTGTAGCACAATTTTTTTTCTATTTTTTTTTTTGGCGGGCGAGAATAGAGCTGAAACTGATACCCAAAGGCGTAGATAATATGCAAGGGCTAGGGGGCACACTGAAGCTGGATAACCATAACCATTGTATATAGTACGTACGGCATTGGATCTCCAGCGGGCCGGCTATGTGCACGCCGACTTTGCGCTTCCAAGTTTACAGTATCAGTTTCAGGTCTATTGTCATCCTCCTAAAAAAAGATAATAATAACTCTTGAGCGAATGAAAGTACAACAAATGAAGTAATATGATTGAATTCGTAGCAATTTCCGACATTGCTGAGATTTTTTACCGTATTTCTATTACACGCATAAACAGAGATAGACACTAAAATTTAAACAATTGGATAGGTGCATATATTCAAATTTCGCAATTCTGGTCCATACCATCATTTTACAGCCACTTCAAAGAATAAGCATATCAATTTTGAGACTTTTATGACTTTTTTAAAAACAGTTACATCAATTTAAAGCGAGCAAATTAAACAATAATCCCTACTTGCATAAATTTGAACAATTTAACGATAATTTCATATACACTTGTGTTTCTCAGGTACGCAGTTATAGTTTCTTGCAAGAACTCTTTCACTAAAACTAATTTGCTTCATGAAAAATGACTATTTGTTGTAACGTGATAAAATCACTTTTAACAAAAGCTCGGTTATTTTGCAAACTACGTATTAACTTCCGAGGATAAGTGTTTATTACAAAAATGTGTATTTCAGTTGATACTTTAAAATATTTATTGTTTAATATTACATTTATAAAAAAATAATTAAATGCGAATTTCTCGAGAACTGTTGATTCGACGGAAATGAGGTTGGCGTCCTGACTAACCTAAGTGTACGCAGATATTAAAAAAAAAATACTTAGTCCCATGATTTCGATATCCTTATGACGTATTGGAATACGCCATTTTACTGAGAGAAGTCTATTTTACGTTAGGTATTTTCGTCACCAGTGGAATGGCTGAAGCGTAGTAAATATTTAAATGTCAATTATGACGAATGGCCAGGAACATAATTCAATAAGAGATTTGTTAAAAAACGCAGTGTTTTTTAGCGGACGTCTTTAATGTTTGAAAAGAGAAAGTAGATATATTTTATTTAAAATTAAAATTCATTACATGCGTCGCTTAATAGTGTCAGGTCCTGAGCAAGAGGCGAGGGTAGTATGGAAAATTGGGAAAGAGAGAGACCAGTGTGCTGATTATGTCAGGCTGGTAAGACCTGACCAATTATTTGTTTGTGGGTTTGTGTGTCACTTTTCAGCTTCTTACCCTCCATCTTATTCGAATGTGCGACGTTCCTTTTCAGGCGGAGTCTCGCTTCTGAGCTAGTGTCTGACTCACTGCGGGCGTTTATATCTAAAACAATAGAAAGTTATATTAAATGTTTTAATTAGATTATTAGTTATTGGTATTAATTACAGTAATTTTGATGTCACTTCTCTCGAAACTAATATTTTATAGAAAATTTATTTCTTTTCTGAGCCCACCTTAACAAATTCTCTCAAATCGTCACATAAATTGCTTAGATAAATTACTCACTCATGCTTTTTCTTATCGAGACCATATAAGATAGAGTTTTTGTTTTCTTATGTTTTACTAAAACATATTGGTTAAACTCTTTGTTTAGAGTATTAATTATGTTGAGTATCCAATAGTGATTTTATGGCTTGTTATGTAATTGTATAACAACAACAGTTTGCTTTTAAGGATTCTGCAATGTGGATGTAATCTTTATCCATATTATGGAATTTTTCATTGGTGATAATTTGTAGGGGTAGAATTTCGAAATGGTAGGATTCTGGGACAAGGAGTCGGTTTGTCCGTAAAACTTGAATTTACAGATCTTCCTTCATTGCTATCCAAAATGGTCTTGAGGTTGATCATTGAGATTAACATGAATTTCAATCGCCATATTCTTATCGTGTTGAAGGCGTTCCCTGGCCGGTGAGATCTTATAACGAGATAATTAAATTTCATGTGAGGAGCAGCCACGATATGGTTTGACTAACATTGGATTCTGATTCAGCGACCCCCAAAACCATAATCATACGGTAGTTTGACTACATTACTCATAGCAAAATAGTGTTAATTCGACGATATGAAGTATTTTTTGAGGTTAGGGAGGAAAAGTGACCAGATAGGGTTTAACTAACATTGGATTCTGATTCAGCGACCCTGAATCCATAATGATAAGGTAGTTTGACTACATTACTCTTCGCAAAATAGTGTCAATTCGACGATTTAGAGTATTTTTTGAGGTTAGGGACGAATAGTGACCAGCTAGGGTTTATCTAACATTGGATTCTGATTCAGCGACCCCGAAACCATAATGATAAGGTAGTTTGACTACATTACTCATCGCAAAATAGTGTTAATTTGACGATTTGAAGTATTTTTTGAGGTTAGGGACGAAAAGTGACCATATAGGGTGTAACTCACATTAGATTCGGATTCAGCGACCCCGAAACCAGAATGATAAGGTGGTTTGACTACATTACTCATCGCAAAATAGTGTTAATTCGACGATATGAAGTATTTTTTGAGGTTAGGGACGAAAAGTGACCAGATGGGGTTTAACTCACATTGGATTCTGATTCAGCGACCCCGAATCCATAATGATAAGGTAGTTTGACTACATTACTCTTCGCAAAATAGTGTCAATTCGACAATTTGGAGTATTTTTTGAGGTTAGGGACGAATAGTGACCAGCTAGGGTTTAACTAACATTGGATTCTGATTCAGGGACCCCGACACCATAATGATAAAGTAGTTTGACCACATTACTTATTGCAAAATAGTGTTAATTCGACGATATGAAGTATTTTTTGAGGTTGGGGACGAAAAGTGACCAGATAGGGTTTAACTCACATTGGACTCGGATTCAGCGACCCCGAAACCATAATGATAAGGTGGTTTGACTACATTACTCATCGCAAAATAGTGTTAATTCGACGATTTAAAGTATTTTTTGTTGTTAGGGACGAATAGTGACCAAATAGGGTGTAAGTAACATTGGATTTGGATTCAGCGACCCCGAAAACATATAGGTAAGCTAATTTTAGGTGAAAAAATACTTTTTCCATATTTGTTACATGGCAATAATACTCATTAAACGCAATTTTTCATGATTTCAGGCGCCATATTGAAACTGACATGTTGTTTCTCTAAATATTACCAGACTTTCTTCGATAGAGTTTTGAAAGTGGAACATTTTGAGTCATATAGCTTTTAAATCGATGCATACTAGTTCTGGGCAGCCCACTGTGCTGGTTGACGTGTAACGTCCGATATATATATATATATATATATATATTCGTTTCGGTTTCCATTCCTTTGGAATAGAATTGAAGGGCCTATGACAAAGCCACCGAACGCGTACTCGGGTCGCGGATAGAGGGCCCCTGTACCAATGGGTTTCTGCTGAATATGGTTACAATAATTAATAAGCAGTCGCGGACAATTGTCCAGGGATGGTCCCGAAGGAATAA